>JAUMHE010000056.1:8300057-8329895 GCA_032359235.1 Enteromius mattozi
TCTAATGTTTATCAGTACATTACAGAAAATAATGAACTTTATCACAATATGCTAATTTTTTGAAAAGGACCTGTAATCATTGCAAAGATTTCATGACCAAAAAGAAAAAGAGAAACAACAACAAACACTTTGTTTGAGGAATTTCAAAACAATATCTGTACTGCCTTGCAAGCAACATAATATTTAGAAAAGGTAAGTTTGATAAGACAAACTTTGAAAGGTTACTTGACAAAGCTTTGTCTAAAAGTTTTTTTAAAAAATCTTATAAAAGTCTTAAAATTTGAAGCTTATACAAGGTTAAGCATTTATACTACATTAAGAATTTGGTATTCAGAAAGTTTTAATGGAAGTCTGTCATTTTTCAGTGTCTAAAACAGATAGAACAGATCAGACAGATACTGATTTGAATGACAGAATGACTGATTAGAGTCATTCTCAGGTTTCCAGAATAATGTTGGTTCTGCTAGGCCATGCAGTTGATAAAATGTTTAACAATGGGAGTTAGTTCATCTCTCTGTGTTTGTTAGCTTGTTGTAAGAGGGTGTTTCGATGTGTACATACAGATCTGCTCCTGATCCAGGATCTTGTCATCTCAAGACTGGACTGCTGCAATGCTGTATTGGCTAGCCTTCAAACTAGCTCAATTAAACCTGGCACAAGAACGCCAGTGTATTTGGTCTTTAACCGACCGGTGACGGCCCACGTTTCACCCCTCTCAGTCTCGCTCCAATGACATCCTAATCAAATTCAAATTCAAATCTCTTTTTTCTACTTCTGCAGTCACACTTCAGCTCTAGCTTTTGTTTACTCTTGAAATTCAGTATTGCGGCGCTGCTAATGTTGCTGGCTCCTGTATGATAAATAGCTTGTGTTTTGCCTTATTTGAAAGTCGCTTTGGATAAAAGCGTCTGCTAAATGATTAAATGTAAATGTAATTGGTTTAAAGGTCCCAAACTGCGAATGTCTGAACATTAACATTCCATAAATGTAATTTGTGTTTATTATTATGTCAACAATACATCAAACCCCGTATCAGTTAAAGTTCTGTGATTTGATGTCATTTACAGTATGCGTGTATGGGGCTGTTTTACAGACTCGTGGTCTCAGTATCTCTTTGATCAGATGCTCCACATGTACTTCACGTCCTGGTGAGAGACAGACGCTATTTCTGGTTTGTTTGGGGGCCCGGAGCAATATCTTCCCCGGTGCTGGGCCTTATTCTTTGCTAGTCTAAAGACATGCCTAATTAACGTCAAACAACTGACAAACATCACAACATTAAGGCAGAAATACCACCTCTGCCGCATCTAAAGAAAGAAAAGAAGCAGCACTTTAAACCACTGAGGATAAACATGTTCAATACACTGAAATAAACACACTGTTGTTAGGGATTGTAGTTCTCAGTTTTGTATTTTTAATGCAATTTGTTATTGATTTTATTTTTATTTATTTTTTTACACAGAAATTAGCTTGAGATCAAAAAATAATTGCCTGATCCCTTAGGGTCTGCAGACCCCCCGCTGAAGACCCTTGCTTTAGAAGTATAGATCTCACTGATTTAACACAGGTTTTTGGTTTTGTTTAGGTGTCCTTGTGTTGTTCATTGTTGTCATGTCTTTTATTTTGTAATCTGATTCTGTCTGTTGTGTCATGCTTCCCTTGCCCTCATGTCTCTTCGCTATTGGTTCCCTTGTTCTTTGTGTCATGTTCTAATTGGTTGTCCTTGTCATTGTGTCATGTGTTCATTGGTCTGTTCTTGTCATGTGACTGTCATTGCTCTGTATGTATTTGGCCATTGTTGAACCTTGTGCTTGTTGCATATTAATGTTGTAATCCACTGTCGGTGAGTTTAGTCTTTTCATGCCAAGTCTATGTCAAGTCTGTTTTAAGCCTGTTCATGCTACGTCTGTGTCAAGTCAAGTCGTTTGTTTGGGTTTTTGGATTGCACTGTCAATAAATTGCACTTGGCTTCATCTCACTACGCTCGCCTTCCGTGGACCGCTCTTTACAGAATACACGACCAAACTATGAACCCAGCAGTTTCAACCCTCCTCTGCCTTTGTCAAGGTGACAGGGCCATAGAGGACTACGTGGAGCACTTTTGTAGTTTGGGTCATCTAGTGGATTTTAATGATGTGGCTTTGAAGGACATTTTTCATCATGGACTCGATGCTTCCAATTACCTCATGCCTCATGGACTCTAGAAACATACATAGACTTTGCGCTTCGTTTAAGTGGTTCCTCATTTACGGTTGGGATTGCTGATGAGGAACACCACTATTCTACAACGTCTGCCAAGCCACAACCTGCTCACATCATGCCTGCTACAAAGCCTGCTCACGTCATGCCTACTGCTCCCGGACCAGCTCACATCACATCAGATAAGTCTCAATTCACTCCAGTCACGTTTCATAATCCCAAGCCAGATTTCATGTTTACTAAGCCTGAGTTTGCTAACTCCATGTCTACGACTCCAGAGCTTGCTCATGTTACACCTGTCAAGCCAGAGTCCGTTCACCTTACCCCTACCAAGTACAAGATGGCCGCCAGCCCAGAGTCACTGCACAAGATGGCCGCCAACCCAGAGGCACTGCACAAGATGGCCGCCACGCCTGATCACCTGGCCAAGATGGCTTTCTTTCCAGAATCTGCTCTAGCCATGCCTGTTCCCCCACCGCAAGATGGCTGCCATGCAGGAGCCTCACCGCAAGATGGATGCCATGCCTGATTCCCCGGCCAAGATGGCCGCCATGCCTGAGCCTCGCCACGTCATGGCTGCCATGCAAGTTTCCCCAAAGGATTTTTTTGGGGGGCTATGGGACCTAAGCGAGGGCGGAGCTTGGGCCAAGACTGCCAAGACTGTTTGCCAGTGTGTTGGATCCACCGCTGATGTCAGTGAGAGCTGCAGGCATCCTGGTGACATCTGCGCTGTCAATACTTGACATCCTAGAGGTCCTGCCACACTCTGCTGCTCTCCCTATAATGGTGATTGCCATTTGGAGCAAGTGAGCAGCACACTGCACTCCTAAGGCCTCTCCTGTCCACAAGTTTGCACTTGAGGCCTCCCCTGCCTCCCCCGCCATGGGGCCCTGCCTTGCCGGCTCCGCCATTGTGCCCTGCCCTGCCTGCGCCGCCATGCTCTGCCTGCCCCACCATGGCGCCCTGCCTTGACGGCCCCATCACGGCTCCCTGCTCTGCCTGCTACGCCATGGCTCTGTGTTTCACTACCACCGCTCCGCAGCCCAGGTCCCCCACAGTCCCACTGTCTGCCACTAATCCATGGCCCAGGTCCCCCACTGTCCCACTGTCTGCCACTGCTCCACGGCCCAGGTCCTCCACTGTCCCAGTGTCTACCAATGGTCCACTGTCTTCTATTGCTCCACGGCCCAGGTCCTCAATTGGTCCATTGTCTGCCACTGCTCCACTGCCCAGTCACTGTCAATAAACTGCACTTGGGTTCATCTCACTACACTCACCTTCTATGGACCACTCATTACAACTGATCTTTATTTTTAGAGAGAGACTAATCTTTAAGAAATTCAAATACAGAGTAAACGAGAATACATTTTTTTGTATGTGCTATATAGACCAAATGATGTACATCATTTATTTGTTCACCATATAAATATTTTTAAAAAAGGGCACTTTTTTCAGACCGAGGACCCTCAGATTCAGAATTGCAATTTTCTAACTCTGAAATTGAGTTCTGACATTCTTTCTCTTTCGAAGTTTGCTTGCAATTCTGACCTTTTTATCTCAGAACTGCAATTACCTTTTTTCCAGGGCGAGAACAGGCTTCTATATTTAGTGGAAATAGAGAGAGAGCAGGAACCTACTGTTACTGTATTTAAGTGAGTGTAGCATTTTGCTACTGGTTCATAATAATATATTTTAATGCTTTTTTTCACAAAAATTTGAGCGCAATCAAACAATAATTGGCATGCTTCGAGGGTTCACAGACCCCCTTTTGAAGACCCTTGCTTTTAGAAGAGTAGATCTAGCTGATTTCAATGCTTTATAGTGGTTCAAAGAAATCTTAAATACATTTTAAAGAACTGAGAACAAATTTTAAATTCTCAGAAGGAAATACAGTCTTCAATACTTGTTCCCTGATTATGATTCTGCTTTTCGAGCACACTAGTGAGTCTCATTAACCTACAAAACACCATTGTGAGCTTGTCAGCTGCCATTGATTACATTGAGACCCCCTAGTGGCCAGTGCAAGGAAAGTATCTCTGGCTCCACAAACACAGTATGGCTCCAGTGTATTCTTACAGAGGGCAGCAAGCCCTGGGCAGAGGAACCATTGCGTCAAAACAGAAGGAAGTTTGTTATCAATGTGTAATCACAAACCTTCTTTACCCTGCAGGAAGTATGCTGAACCTGACATGCCGAGCCTTCTTTGGGTACAGTGGGGACATCAGTCCGCTTGTTTACTGGATGAAAGGAGAGAAGTTCATCGAGGACATGGACCAGAGTCGCATTCGAGAGAGTGAAATCAAGTAAGAAGGAGCACAGTGGAAGCGAGAGTAAAAATCTTGTGACACAAGCTCAAAACAACCCCCTCTCCAAAATATAGCCCGTGTCCTGAATTAAGGATACCATACATATGCAAACATTAGAATTGCATGCAAACTACACAGCAGATGTATAATAGCTTAGACCTTACATACATATAATTATTACATTTACAGACAAATCGTTTTCCTTCAGTACAGTCTTTCTGTACCATGGCAAATAGCTATTTGGTCATACTTTGGAGATGAGTGTAAATACTTTAATAAATGAATAGGGTTATCTTTCAGGACCGTGATAATCTATCAAAGTTTGATGGTTTTACTATCGCTGTACAGCCACAGTGTTGTTGTAATGGTTTACAAGAAACAGTTGCTTTTAAAACTAGCTTCCGCTGAGAAACCACTTATTCAATACGATAGATAGCGCACGCAAAAGCACACTTTAAATGTTCACTGAGATGTCGACAGTACATTTTCAATTACTGATATCACAAGCTTGTATATGAGCCTATTTATATCTAGCAGGGGTGGTCGCTGTGATGACACACTATTATTAATTCCCCTGTCTGAAAGAGAGCTGGATCTGAGCAAGCGCTGAATACATCCTAATAACACAGCGAAATGTATCTCGCACCATGCGCCGAATGCATTTGCATTCACATGCGGTTAAGGAGCAGCAATGTCAGCATGTTTTAAATGAAATTTCAGTTTCAAATGATTCAGCCAAGACAAACAAGAGAGTGAAAATGCATTGTTATAATTAAATGAGAGCCCCATTTGTTGAACGCCGACCAAACTCGAAACCCTTCCTCCCAAAATTTCTAATCTCTACAAGCTGCTCAGTCTAAATTTTATCCCCAAAATCCTCTATCAAAAGGGGCTAATTAAAAAACTTTTATTCCTCAGCTGTCAGCGAACAATGGCTCATTGTTTTTTGTTCTCTCCGCCAGGACCATCAGAGAACACCTGGGTGAACAGGAAGTGTCCATTACTCTGACCATAGATTCACTGGAGGAGGTAGATCTGGGTAATTATTCCTGTTATGCGGAAAACGGCAACGGGAGAAGACAAGCCAATGTACAGATTGGGAAACGAGGTAACACATTCAGCCGTAACACACATGAACTCAACCGACTGAGTCATACCAGCTGCTTCTCATTTAAAGGAACAGTTCACACAAAAATGAAAAATCTGTCATTTGTATGTATGACTTTATTTCTTTTATGAAAAACTAGATGTTTTGAAGAATTTTAAGGCTGTTTTTTAGATAGTGAAAGGTTGGACAGTGACCAGGTGCTGTTAAATAAAAAAATTAATGAAAGTGCAATCAAATTAGTTCATATAATAGAAAATGCTAATAATCTTTAGTCTTTATATAATGAACAGATGGCAATACAAGTCATCTTACATCTTACTTACAATCATTTTGTCCAGTATACATTACCCTGCTCATAAGTTTGTGTTCAGTACAATTTTTTTTATGTTTTTGAGTTATTGTGAAATATTATTACAATCTGAAATAACTGTTTGCTATTTGAATATATTTTAAAATGCAATTTTATTCCTGATAAAGCTGAATGTTCAGCAGACATTACTCCTTCTTCAGTGTCACATGATCCTTGAGAAATCATCCTAATATGCCAGTTTGCCGCTCAAGAAATGTTACAAATCTTTTGTGATGCTTAATATTTTGACAGCTCCTATTCACTTGCTGTATACTTTTGCTGTATGAAAAAAGCACCTCAGACATTTTTCAAAACTACTCTGTTTTTTTGTCCCACAAAAGAGAGGAAGTCATATAGGTTTGGAACAACAGGGTAAGCAAATGATGACAGACTTTTAATCTTTTGGGGTAAACTATCCCTTTAATGCGCTTTGGGGTTTCTTTACATAAAGAGCACAGTATGTTCCTGTGTCTCCCTCCTCTTCTCTGTCTCTTTCTTTCTCTCCTTTCGGGAAATGCATCAGCATCTAAAATTCACTCTTTTTTTAGAGAGAGCTGCTTTGAAGGCATCCTATCTTCTCTTTTAATGGCAGTTCAGAGGAGGAGACGGCTTCAGCAGTTCAGACACATTCTCTCCCTCTCAGCCCAACTCAAAACTCATTCAACTGTTCTCACACACACACAAATGAATAAACACACACACTCCCTCTCTCTCTTTCAACTCGTCTTAGCCATGCACACATATTTCTGCAGATAATCTCAAAGCCACATACTCACAAACACACACACACAAACCAGATCTCTCATATGCACCCCCCCTCTCTCCTTCAGCTCATTGCTGAGCTCACAAACACACACACACACGCTTTCACTATCTTTCAGCTTCTCTGAAGCATCTGAGTGTATCTTGGGTGTTTTCTTCCATTAGCTGTAGCGCAGAGGAGCTTTGAACAATATGAACATCATTAGCACTTAATCATTCTGAAGTCATTTTGCATTTCTCACCCCTAGTGTATGTCCTTAGCGCAGCATGAATTTCCACGCTGGTCCAGGCTGGTTTGGTGCTGATCTGGCTGGTAGATTTGCTAGTGAAGCTAACTGACAAAGGAAGTCTTGCCAGCACACCTAGCCTCCTATGTTAGGGATCAGGGACCATTTCGCGGAAATTTCTTGAGTCTTGAATTTCTGACAAGAACTCAGTTTCTCAACTAAAATCGCCATGGTTACAAACTAATGAAATAGTATTCTAGGCTTAGAATGTTTCTGTAATAGAATGCAACTGTCGGGTGCTGGAAGTCAAAATCCTATTTGTTTTTTCCAAGAGGGAATTGATTTTGAATAATAACTTATAAACCTTCAAAGACAGACCTACTGTGAGCTTTGAGGCTGTTGATTCAACTCCTTATTTTTTTAAATAATCATGTTAAACACTGTAATTCCTCGTGAAAAAATACATTACCCATGATTCAGAAGACAAATCTCCACCAATAAGAGAATCTGGACTAGCAAATTGTACTGGCATTCCAATTAAGTACTGTAAATAACAAAGGTAATATGCGTAATTAAATTTAAAATATGTTGTTTTATATAGTATAACATAGTTTTATAGTTATCTATCGTCTTTAATTTGATTGTCATTCACACTGCTGCATAGGATTACAGTTCCTTCCTCGCAAATGTAGCACAAATGTATGCTATGCTATGTTATTCCAGGAGTATTATATTTGTAATATGTTCTTTCTCTTTCCATTTTGTGTCTCTCAGTGGAGCTTATGTACACAGTGGAGTTGGCTGGAGGACTGGGTGCGATTCTTCTCCTGTTGGCTCTGTTATTGTCTGTGTATAAGTGCTACAGGATCGAGCTGCTGCTCTGCTACAGGCATCACTTTGGTGGGGAGGATACAGACGGAGGTAAATGCCACACACACTCCCCCTACAGGAACTAATGAGAACGACACTGCAGCAATTACATATTTGATACTGATTGTTACATTATAAGGAATTGTTTGAGTCTTTTTTTCATCTGAAGCATTGTAATTTTTCTTTTTCCCTCAGAAAATAAAGAGTACGATGCGTACCTGTCCTACAGTAAGGTTGAGCTGGATCAGTGGGGTCAGGAGTTACAGGAAGAGGAGCGCTTTGCTCTGGAGATTCTCCCTGATGTCCTGGAGAAACATTACGGATACAAACTCTTCATCCCCGACCGAGATCTCATTCCTACCAGCAGTATGTGCTGAATGTGTGTTTTGTGTGAATGTACGTCTATGTTAGCGTGTTTGTAAATGTTGTCTTAAATGTTAAAACATTTTCATTAGCACATGAAATGTCATGAATAGTCAGAGAAACGAATTCTTGTGAAGTTTTAGAAACCCACAACGGTCACAAAAGAAAGCTGTGCAGAGATTTGACAAACAGCACTAATTGTACAGAACTAATAAAACACTTTGATCGTTCATAATGAAGTGTGATATTTTCAGCTCATAAACATGATAGCCGGACTGGATTTATCTTGCTTCCTAATACTGCACAGTAATTTAATCATTTGTAATTAAATCTAATTAAACTTCCTCATCATCGTTAATATGACCAGAAAGCGTTATGGTGACTAGAAAATAGCTCGGTTAAATAAGAAAATATAACAAAACAACAATTTTGACAGATTATTAATACTCTAAAATGTGGGCAACAATAATACTACCACCATTTTTTCCCATTGTAAGCCATCAGAGCCAGTTTATGTGACACGGTGTGTTTGTTTGCATCATATGTCAGGTGTTTTTGCCCTGTATGTGTGATGTGTCTGAAAGCCGAATGTTTATGTCCAGGTATGAGCAGTCAACATTACCAGGATGAAACACATCTTCTTAGAGGTACAGCTTTGTTTGATTGCAAAAACACGCGTGCACACATGTACGGTGCGCATAATACACATACATTGTGCATGCAGATTGTTCTTCATGAATGACTGTGAATGTTGTGTCCTAAATGTGCGTTTGTCTTCAGCCGTGCATTATTTTCGGTCCTCGTGCAACCTGTTATTTTGCCATTACAGTTTCTTTCTTTGTCTACGCTGTTTGTCTCCTACAGCGTACATAGAGGACGTGTCCCGCTGCGTGGACATGAGTAAACGGCTGATCATCGTGCTGACCCCGAGCTACGTGCTGCGTCGCGGGTGGAGTATATTTGAGCTGGAGTCCCGTCTACGCAACTCTCTGGTTTCAGGGGACATTAAAGTGATCTTAATCGAGTGTGCCGATCTGCGAGGAGTCATTAACTACCAGGAGGTGGAGGAGTTAAAACAATCCATTAAATGCCTGAGCGTGGTGCACTGGAACGGCCCGCAGAGCAACAAGCCCGGCTCGCGCTTCTGGAAGCAGCTCCGCTACACCATGCCGTACCGCCGCCCCCAGCCAACCCTCACCAATCACGCACTGGATGCCAGCGAACCCGGCCCCTTCGCCGACCTGCAGACCGTCTCGGCCATCTCCATGGCTACGGCCACGTCCGCCGCCTTGGCGCCAGCTCACCCCGAGCTGCGCCCGTCCCTGCGGAGCTCGTACCGCTCGCACTCGCTGGCACGGCAGAAACACTCGCACTACCGCAGCTACGACTACGAGCTGCCCTTCACGGCCGGAGGAACGCTGCCACCCCAGCACACCTACTGCAACCTGCCTCTCACCCTCCTGAACGGCCAGCGGCCCATCAACAACAAGACCCTGCGCCAGCACAGCCTGGATGAGCACCACGGCAACAACGCCATGCTCCCCCTGCTGCCCAGAGAGACCAGCATCTCCAGCGTCATCTGGTAAACACAGAGAATCCCGAACGCGCACAGTTTGGGCCACCTGGCACACGGGGGACTGAATAAGCTGGCATACAGCACAGGACACGATGAGGTTAGTGGCTTCCTGTGAGCGGAACGATGGCTCTGTCCATGCTAAGTGGGTCTGAGGATGTGCGTCTTGATCCGGCTTCATGGGACGTCGCATTTCTAAGCGTGAACTGAGCATATAAAGTCACACCACATGGAGGTATACAGGGTCTCGTGTAGATGTTAGCGTTATATTTGTAGCACCGCTGTCTTCCTGTCTCCATGTTGGGTTTGATCACGTCATCTATTTTTACTCGTTGACGCTTGATGCTTTTCGTTTGTCCCTTCCTCTTTTTTTAGGTTTGACATGGACATTTGATTGAGATTTTTTTGCTTTTTCTACCTTCTTTTGAAACGGACTGAAATATTCCTAGTTTGATTTTAGCTACTGTCGTTTTTTGCTCGGAAGCTACTGCGTTTTGTTCCGTCCCTCTTTATGTTGTCCGATGTAAGGTATGTATTTATGGTTTTAATTGCAAAATTTTTCAAGAAGGAAATATATTACAAATTATGCAAAATATACGAAAGCCTAAAGGGGTCGACAGAGATGATCAGAGAGCGGTGCTGTCTTCTTTTACGAGAGGAACAGCACCATTTCTCAAATATTAAGGGGATTTTAAATGATGAGAAATCTATTTTTATATCTGAAGAGTGCTGATTCTCTCTAATACCACAGGGTCAATGGGACAATGGGACTGGAGACTCTCTTATTTGTGAATTTGGGTATTTTATACAGTTTGCTACGTTGTTCTCATCTGTGGAGAAAAGGAAATGTTTTATGTTAACTTCTGAAACAATAATCAACTGCATTTTTGTTTGTATTTTTTTTATTTATGTTCATAGTCTAGGACTTTTGATCCACAGGCAGACCTTTTCAAATTCTTTCACATTTCTAATGTGTTTAACTTTCAGTCTGACGTCTTAACACACTGGTTACATGCTTGTCTTTTTCTCCTCTAGCTGCTGTGTGACTCAGATACATGCTGGCATGTTTCACAGGGGAACACAGGCCTGTATACTCGCATTTTAGTATAGAGTGTCAAATAACTCCGCTTGATAACATACCATATGATTTAATAAATGCCCAAAGTCAACATGTATTTGTTGTATCTTGTCTAGAGGTTTTCCTGATCTAGGGGTTTTAACTTATGGCAGCATGTACTGACTCTAAGGGGGAAAAACACAAATCTAGAATCAGAACCAAGAGGTTTGACAGTAAAAAGAGGTCTAACTGTATAAAAAAAAAAAGAAAAAAAATCTGAAACTATTCCTGTAATTTCTTTTCTCCTTTTTTCTTTGTTCTTTTTTTTTTTTTTTTAATTCAGTTGCAAAAAAAATTGTTTATAAAAATAATTAGAATTATGTATGAATGTTTACCTCTTGAGTATGCATAGAGACTAGTTGTGTATCCTGATTTGAATATTTACTGTATTATGAACAACAGCTATCACAGAGAGATGTGTGATCTCTCTAGAGGCACAATCATTTTTCTTTTTATATTGTTTCTCACTGTGTACAGTAAAGTCACAAACCACTATAAGCTGGTCGGTGAAATTTTGTGCACGTGTGTGTGTCTGTGTGTATGTGTGTGTGCGCGTGTGTGTGGAGTGCACTGGTTTGGGTGGTTTATGTGGACACAATTTGTATGATGACATAGGTATGATAGAGGCATTACATTATGAATGTAGTTTATAAGAACACTGCCTATGTCCCTGTAATTCAAAAGGCTTAAAAAACATGAATGGTGGGGGTTTTTTCATAATCTAAAAATGCACAAAGTTTTCTGTAAGGTGTAGGGTTGGTGTGGGGTGATAGAATATATAGTATGTACAGTAGGAAAACCATTGCACCTATGGAGAGTCCCTATAAACCACCAATACCAACACGAGTGTGTGTGAAGAAGTGTGTCAGGCCTGATGTGAATTCTCTCACAGTGGGTTGTCTGTATAAGACACTAATCTGAGAAACAAACACAAAGTTTTAGGTTCTAGGTGAGTTGCTAAAACTGAATATTTCAAATGTGCTTTTGAACAAAATGCTACATACTGGATACTACAGTTGAATGAGCAAAAAATGATTTCATATCATATGCATATGAATGCACCTCTTTAAATAAAAGAGAAAAACAACATCTAATATATGCACTTATTTCTGTATTACTACAGACTGTGACATCTAAAAAGATTCTATTTTATGCTTTATAATCCTTTGGATTTGTTGTACAATGGAAATGTGTCTTTGAAGATAGCATGTAGACAGATACTATAAATAAATATTTTACATAAAAAGACGTTACGTAATTTTTGAACATAAATAGATATATGGACCTAATTAAAAAAAGTACTTAAAATAGTAAAATGACATCACAATCACTTGAGGATAATTACTGCAGATGCAACACTACGGTAAAGTTCAATAGTTTAATGGGTGCCATCAGAATGAGAATCCAAACAGTATGGAATTTTGCTAAAAGGATTAGAAAAAAATCAGATGAAAATCTGTGTTTGTAAGAAACAAATACATTACAACACAATGCAAAAAAAAAACTATTTCATTTGTAAAGAGTTCTTGATCAGTATCCATTCTCTCCTGAAACAATCAAGACAAGCTTTTCACTGGAGGCAGCAATATTATAGATAAAGGACATAAACAACGGTTTTAATAGAAACATCTTTTTTCTACAAACATGCAGCTTTTCATTTATTACTTTTCACAGATATTGACTGATGGTCTGCGTGTCATTTGGATCACTTCTGGGATGTTTTTATCAGAACTCATTCTGACGGCAAGAGTGCTATTGTTTACTGCTAATTCATATTGCTTTATGATATATTAAATAATGTTAATTTATACATATGTATTAATTTATCTATTCATTTTAAATAGTACACACACAACTAACAATAACAATGTTTTCATTTCATATAATTTTGTTGTCCAGTGGAATTTTCCAACATAAACTTGTTTTTTTGACTTGACTTCTTGTGGATGTAGTCGGTCCTGTTGAAAGTTACTGTCTATTATAGTGCAGAGATATTTATAGTTTTTGACCTTCTTCACATCCTGTGCTGCCAGCTCAAGCGTAACTTTCTAATCATGGCTCCTTCGTCTTGGTGATATTAATGTGTAGGGAGCTGTTATCAAACCTGAAGACGCGGCTGTCAACATACTGGAAATAGACTATTTACATCCTTCTAGCAAGCGACCGAAGCTGTATCATCAGCATACTTGAAAGGAGCAGGTCACTGTTGTTACACTGCACTTGACTGCTATATATTAACATGATATAACAGGGGAGATGCAGCAGCACACATCCCTGAGGAGCTCCAGTCAGATGAGGTGCTGTTCAGACGGACTTGCTGAAGCAGCACTTCGATGCAAAGGACTAGCCTGCTGTTCACATCATGTAGCAGGTACTTTGGGGTTGGACTGAATTAAAGGCAGAAGAGTTTGTTTTGTTCAAATGCTGTCGGCCGTTATCAAGCATAAGTAAGCTTGATATGCAAAGTGTGCCATGTCCATAAATGCACCTTTTTTAGATTAAAATACTTTACATATACTGTAGAGGCCCAGTGCATTTAAGGAACATTGATGTAAGACCAATGGGTCAAATGGCATTCAGAGATTATGAGCATGGAGTTCTGGGCACAGGGATGTAAGAGATGTCCTTCCAGGCCAAGGTTATAACGTTTCTAAAGCATTCGCGTAAACACAGATACTGTACATGCTGTGCAGCACTCCTTTAAAACCTTCCCCTTCAGCACATCTCGGTTCTATAACCTTCAAACCTAAGCTTTTAAAACTACTTTAAACCTCAGGCAAGGTCTGTCAAACCCATATTTAAAGTTAGTCTTGGTGGACTTAACTTTTTCTAGTTTAATAACTTGAGCACACATCAGAAATGTCAGGAAAAATGTTTTCTTATTTTACTTTAATTATTTATTTTATTACAACTTGAATGCACATCAGATTCACATTATTCAATGCCACAGTAACCAGGGGCATTAATAACCACATTAGCTACCAGACAAAAGAAAAATGTGCTTTTTGAGTTTGTTCCAAAAGGTTTATGTTTAAGGCATTTATAAAATGGAAGTATTTTTTTGATTATGCATAAGGATTTTTGCTAAAAAAAAAAAATGATTTAAAATATATGCCAAAATGTCATTCTGGAAATTAACAAGTAGTCTACACGCACTTCTGTTTAGTCACTAAATCCTCGAGTAAATGCAGTGATAAAACAAATGCAAACTGGTTTCTTTTCATTTCCTATTTGGATTTTAAAAAATAACCCTTGAAGATTTGAGATTAGAACGCGGCTTAAAGCGCCCCCTTCAGGACGACAGGTGTAAAGTAGGCGGCGATAAGAAAACGTGAAATAATAAAAAATAAAAGTAGGCAGACCCGTTTAAATAATGACACAACAGTCTCATCCAGATGTACAGACAACACCCATTAAAACAGCAGCAAATGTGTGTGGACTCTGTGATCAGAGCTTTAATCCATCCAGATACAACAAATGGCCATTTATGTCTCATGCAAAACTCTGTTACTGAGGTTAAAACAGTCATTCAGGATATTTGGAAGAAGACCAGAGAGAAACCGTGTACGACGGTGAAGAGACGACGAGAAGTGATGGACACAGCAGCAAATGATGATGATGATAAAAGCCCTGAGGCTAAGGTATCAGACAATAAATCAAAACTGTTGCTTATTTCTTGTCAGAAGTTTTTGCAGGCAAACCTAAATAAATTGTGATATATCTGTTTTGCTTTGTACAGAATAAAATAATTGCACAGTACCTGTTATGTTTTAAATAGTAGGCTATACAGCTACACTTTTGTCACGTGACTAGATGCTTATAATGAGCTGTTAATTTCTTCCAGGAGATACTCAAAACTGCATCAAAAATAAGAACATTTGAGGAGTTTCAGCAGACTTTGCATAATACAGAAAAACAAATTAAGGTCAGAATTTAACTGTGTTACTGACTAAACTGAAATGTATCCATTTTTCAATGTGGAAGTGGCCATTTCCTGTGAATGTGCAAGATTTCTGATTCTATAGCTGATAAATAACTAAATGGTCTGTCATTCCTTTTTCATTTATCTTTTGTTACATTGTTTTTTAAACGGGTAAATTCATTTGACTGCTCAGTAATTTGCAAAAATAAAAAATAGTCTCACAAACCAACATGACAAAGAAAGCTGATAAAATTGTAGACTGAGAAAAAAAGCCAATATGATATTTCTGCCAAATTGCCAATCCCTAAACAGAAGTTTTATTTGCACCTCAAAACAAATAAGTTTATTATTACAATGATAAATTAATATAATATGAAATAGCAGTATCAATCAGCACAATGAGCTGTTTTTATAGTTAAAATAACTGGAAGCCTTCATTAAAATTAAAAATTGCTGCAGACACACTTGCATTAAAAAATAATGTAGTATTACCATTATATATTTGTCTAAAATCCATTTTGTATCAGTTTCAGGCCCAGCACAGAGAGAGGCAGATTAAGGAGGAGTTTGAGAAACCTCAACAGCTTCTAGGTGTTGATGAGTCAGTATGGATGACTAAACTGAGGAAGGAAGAACAGCAGAAGAGTCAGACAGTGAATGAGATAATTGAGAAAAGGAACACAGATTTCCTCTCTTTCAGACACTAGCAGTAATAGAGGAGGAGATGAAAGCTGAAGATGCTTTATTCCTACAATTATAAAGCAAGTCTGTTTATGTACAGCAGCTTCAGTATACTAGAGACAAATGCTAAGTTGTTTTTTAAAATCAACTTTAAGGAAAAGTTCACCCAAAAATGTAAATTCTGTCATCATTTACTCACCCTCAAGTAGTTCCAAACCTGTATGAATTTCTTTGTTCTACCGAATACAAAGGAAGATATTGTTTTATAAAGTTTGTAACCAGGCTGTATTGGTCACTACTGACTTCCATGGCAGGAAGAATGGAAGTCAATGGTGACCCAAAAAAAAGCCTGGTTACAAACTTTCTTCAAAATATGTTCCTTTTTTGTTCAGAAATTCATACAGGTTTGGAACTGATTGAGGGTGAGTAAATGATGACCAAATTTGATGGCATCCACGTTTTTGTGTGTTCACAGCAAGTGCCACAAAAGTCATCAACCTCTGTACCATAGCAATGAAGTAAAAAAAATAATAATAATAAAAAATGGAATGCAAACACCAAAAGAGAAGAGAATGGGCGCTGTACAGGTTTTAGATTCAGTAATTTTGTGCATTTTTAATTTTCAGTGGAAAAAAAATACATTAAATAAGCATCGTAATTTCTGCCTTCCTTACAGCGTTTGTTATTTAAGTAGGATTACTGTTGATTACATTATTAAATTCTGTTCGGGAAATGTCTTACAACAAATTTGTATGTATGATTAGTTCATGAACACTTTTAAAATGATACCGTGAACTTTCAGACGATCATTTATGGCTGTATTTATAACAGAACAGACCGCCCACCGATGTGCATCAGATTAATAGGTGACCAACCACAGCTGGTCTTTTTCTCAACGCGATCCGATGATGCTTCAAACAGTGGCCGCGCCATTTTGGTAGGCAAAGCAGAGCTCGGAGCAAGAGTGATATAGTTCAAGGGGGTTTTTTGTACAATGGGAACAACTTGTGCTGTGAGGGGGTGTCGTAGCCGCTCGTCGAGTGGTGTCAAAGTGAGGTTTTTTAGGATACCGCGGGTGAGAACACGCGAAGGAGAGGAAACTAGAGCACTTTGTGAGAGAAGACGGGCTACATGGCTACACAGAATAAACAGAAATAACATCTCAGACGCCTGCAGAGTGTGCTCGGATCACTTCGTCCAAGGTAAACAAACACAGCACGTGCAAACTAGTTTTCTTACTATGCTTGCAAGTTAGTTATATGTAAGTAAGTTATACAAGCAGATAAATAAGTTTATCTCCGCAGCAGATTGTGTTGTTTTTGTTCGTGCTCTTCTGTACTTTATTTAACTTATTGTGTTACCATGCTTTACTTGCTGTCATAGATGCTTGGATATTGCCCCTTTTTTATTGGGGCTATACAAAATATCACAGTCTACGTATTACTTTTATTTTAGGCAAACCAAGTTACCTTCATGATGAAAAAAATCCTGACTGGGCACCGTCAGTTAAGTTGGAGGTAAAGGACGCTCGCAGCCAATCAAAATTAAACAGATATCAACGAGCCAAAAGAATACCAGCTTTAGGAAAGAGGATAAAAGAAGAAAAACTTGAAGTAGACACTCTTCTTGAGGCATCTGCTGTGAAAGAAGGCACTATTAGCACAGAGGAGAGTGAGATGAAGGCAAGAGCTACATGGGAGTCAGTGTCCTGCAAAAGTGAATTCCAGACAGAGATGCATGATGCTGCATCATTAGACACAGACAGCACTGAAACTAAGGTGAGTTCATTCACTATCTCATCTGGTAAGGAGGTGGTATTCCCAGTAATACATGACATAAAAATAAGGTCAAAGAAAAGTTTATTCGCTAGTGTTTATATTAAGCTGATTTATTTCAGGAGAACCTCAAAACTCAACTGAAACCCTTACAGGAGAAGCTGAGAATATTACAAGAGTTTCAGCAAACCTTGCATCAAACTGCAGAACGCATTAAGGTCAGAATTTAATCATGTGGTTTTAAGCCTTATAATATTACTTTGAAAATATATATTTACATATCCACCTTATTTATTTATTTATTTACCGTTTAAGGCTGAATTAAACTATTACCTGTGAATGTGTGAAACTAGATTCATTAGCCACTATGGATAAATAACTACAAGGATAACAAAATGCAGTCACCGGTAAAACTATTTGATCACTGCCTTAATGATTATGATAATACATTTAAAATAATACGATGACAAATGGTTTTTGTACAGCTAAAATAACTGAAACAGACTGATGCAGAAAGCCTTTCACATTTTAATTAAAAGTGACTGTGCACAAACTTGTTATAAATAATGTGAATAGATCATAGTTTACCCATTTTGTCTTTCTTGGAAATGTCTTCCAGATTCAGGCTAAATGCACAGAGAAGCAGATTAAGGACAATTTTGTCAAACTTTACCAGTTGTTATCTAATGAAGAGGCCATGAGGATAAAAGCGCTGAGACAGGAAGAAGAGCAAAAGAGCCAGATACTGAGGAAGAAAATTGAGAAGATGAGAAAAGAGATGTCCTCTCTTTCTGCCACAATCGCAGATGTAGAGGAGGAGGGGAAAGCTGAAGATGCTTTATTCCCACAGGTGTGAAGCATGTGTGTTTGTTTTTTTAATAGAAATTATAGCATCTTCATTATAACGGAGATTAATGCAAATATGTAATTTTCAAAATTCTAATTTAGTCTTGTTGCATAACTAATTTTTTTTCTTTTTTACAGAACTACGATGCCGCTTTGAAAAGGTTTGTTTCGTTTCTCTTCTGTTGTTCTGAACTCAAACCCACAGCGTCACTGAATACTGAGTGTTTTTTCCAGAGTTTCCCAGTGTAAAGCACCAGATCCAGAAGACATTTCTGGAGTTTTGATCAATGTGTCAAAACACCTGAGCAACCTGAAGTTTACCGTGTTACAGAAGATGCAGAAAACCGTTGAATACAGTGAGTAAAGCATACAATGAGTTCACTTCCAACATTAGAATCATTTATTTTATTTCATGTTTATGTGTCTCTCTCTTCAGCTCCTGTGACGTTTGACCCCAACACTGCTCACTGTAATCTCATCCTGTCTGAGGATCTGACCAGTGTGAGATACAGCGATGAGGAACAGACTCTTCCTGATAATCCGGAGCGGTTCGACATGTTTGCGTGTGTTCTGGGCTCAGAGGGCTTTGACTCTGGCTCTCACTGCTGGGACGTTGAGGTCGGAGACAGTACAGGCTGGTTCCTCGGAGTGATGACCGAATCCGCTCAGAGGAGGAATAAAATATTCTCAAGGAGTGGAATCTGGCTGGTGGGTCATTTCTGTGGTGAATATAAAGCACATGAACCACCACAATCACCAGCTCTCCTCCCAGTGAAAGAGAAACTGCAGAGGATCAGAGTTCAGCTGGACTGGGACAGTGGAAAGCTGTCGTTCTCTGACCCTCTTACTGACACACACATACACTCTTTCACACACACCTTTACTGAAAGATTATTTCCATTTTTCGGTGTTGGCTGTGACATTTCCCCTCTGCTCATCTTACCTGCAAAAATGACTGTAATAGAGCCAAATTAATGGTGAAATTGTTTGTCTATTAAGGTTATGAATCGATGTACATTACCACTTTCAATAACTTGAAATGTCAGTTTCCCGGTTCAGTTATTTTGACTTGTTTTAAACACATTTTTCAATCAAGTGACAAAGATGTGAGAATGGTCTGCATGTGCAGTAAATACAAAAAGCATTAGTTTTAATATTTATCTCCTTGCTGAGTAAAATGTATGTATGAGTTTCATATAAACATCCCAAGATTAATGCCCACATTATCACTGACAGTAACATTAACTTCTTTACACAATCCAGATAAACTAGCCAGTTTTAAGAGTGTCATTTTTAAATGTCCAAAACCATGAAAAGGTGTTTTTCTTGAAATAAACTATAAAAACTTTTTATTTCAAAAAACATTTCTCGTTTTAACTTGATGTACTAAAAGACCTAAAACGGAAATGTATGTGTATATATATATAGATATATTTCAAATGAACTGCTACAAATTACCAAAAAAAGGCTTAAAATATTCATTAAAAACTAATATCTAAAATGATTTGACGTTTATTTATTTGGTTATTGTGTTATATATGACTAAAGTTCAATTGCTATAGCAATTTAAGTAAGCATTTTGAATGCAAAAGGAATATTTTCGCTGAGGAACGAAAAAGCATCGCATGCGCACTGTTTTCATTCTGGCCAAGAACCGCCCACTTAGACCGGAAGAAATCACGTGAGTGACATGTAAGGTGACCAATCACAGACCGCTGTTGAAACTACAGTTCGTTTTTAGGGGCGGGTAAATCTGAAATCGATGATGATAATAATAATGGCACAGGAGTCTGCGCTAGACGTTGTACTGACCAAACCGAAGAAAGTGCAAAATGACTGTTTGCTCTGTGGTAGGGAATTCTATCCTTCCAAAAGTAACAAGCACCGACTGTTTCACGGACACAAGTCTGAAAACAAAACGGAGTACGCGGTCGTGTTGGAGGAATTAGTTGGCAAACTTCAGGACACGACTCTGGCCGTCTGCGGCATATGCAGAACTCTGTTGCTGAGGTACGATCGCGTGTCCAAAGACGCAGAACGAATAAAATGGCTTATTAAAGATACGTGGAGGAAGGTGAGAGAGAAACGATGTGCGGAGTCAACGCCTTCAATGGAGGTGAAGAGAAGACGAGAAGTGATGGACACAGCAGCAAATGATGATGATGACAAAAACACAACATCCAGCTCACTACAGTTCACTGACAGCGCTGCGGCTAAGGCAAGCTAGCTCTTTATTTGAGATACGTTTCAGCCTTTACAGGGAATCCGTTATTTAAGCGGTTGAGCAGAATGTCATTTAACGTTACCTTAGTAACCAGGTGTAAGAAATGTGCTGGAATAGGCTACAATACATACTAAATGTAATATTGCGGTGATAAAACGTGCAAAATCATCCGTTTAATTTATTAGATGTACAGGAGCTGGAAACGGGTATTTTTATGTATACTCATTCTATTGATTTATTCCAGGAGAAACTCAAAACTGCATTGAAACCATTGCAGGTGAAGTTGAGAATATTTCAGGAGTTCCAAAAGACTTCGCTTCAAACTGCAGAACATATTAAGGTAACGTTAGGGATTTATTCAAGCTTAAAAGCAGTGAAGCACTCTTGCAGTGTGTCTGTATATTGTATGCTTGTGCCTATATAGAATATAGACATACATTAGTTTTCAGTTTCAGGCTCAATACACAGAGGGACGGATCAAGGAGGAGTTTGTGAAGCTTCGCCAAAGTTTGTGTAATGATGAAGCAGCCAGGAAAAAAGCGCTGAGAGAGGAAGAAGAGCAAAAGAGCCAGATACTGAGGAAGAAGATTGAGAAGATGAGCAATGAGATGTCATCTCTTTCTGCCACAATCATAGCTACAGAGGAGGAGATGAAAGCTGAAGATGCTTTATTCCTAGAGGTGTAAAGTGTTTTTTTTTATTTGTTTTGTTTGAACATATAGAAATTACACTATTTTAATTTTAATAGAATTCTAATTTAGTCTTGTTGCATAACTAATTTTTTTTCTTTTTACAGAACTACGATGCCGCTTTGAAAAGGTTTGTTTCGTTTCTCTTCTGTTGTTCTGAACTCAAACCCACAGCGTCACTGAATACTGAGTGTTTTTTCCAGAGTTTCCCAGTGTAAAGCACCAGATCCAGAAGACATTTCTGGAGTTTTGATCAATGTGTCAAAACACCTGAGCAACCTGAAGTTTACCGTGTTACAGAAGATGCAGAAAACCGTTGAATACAGTGAGTAAAGCATACAATGAGTTCACTTCCAACATTAGAATCATTTATTTTATTTCATGTTTATGTGTCTCTCTCTTCAGCTCCTGTGACGTTTGACCCCAACACTGCTCACTGTAATCTCATCCTGTCTGAGGATCTGACCAGTGTGAGATACAGCGATGAGGAACAGACTCTTCCTGATAATCCGGAGCGGTTCGACATGTTTGCGTGTGTTCTGGGCTCAGAGGGCTTTGACTCTGGCTCTCACTGCTGGGACGTTGAGGTCGGAGACAGTACAGGCTGGTTCCTCGGAGTGATGACCGAATCCGCTCAGAGGAGGAATAAAATATTCTCAAGGAGTGGAATCTGGCTGGTGGGTCATTTCTGTGGTGAATATAAAGCACATGAACCACCACAATCACCAGCTCTCCTCCCAGTGAAAGAGAAACTGCAGAGGATCAGAGTTCAGCTGGACTGGGACAGTGGAAAGCTGTCGTTCTCTGACCCTCTTACTGACACACACATACACTCTTTCACACACACCTTTACTGAAAGATTATTTCCATTTTTCGGTGTTGGCTGTGACATTTCCCCTCTGCTCATCTTACCTCTAAATTCCTCAGTAAAAAAAGATTCTCTGTAGATCAAGTTATTAATCTTGATTTTCGAAGTTGTCTTCATTTAAAAATCTTTTACTCTGCTGCTAATGTTTAGACACAAATGCGTATTAAAACATGCTTATTGGCCTCATGATGTTGAGTCTATTAAAAGTCATGTACATATTCAAAGGAATAAATACCCAAAAATGAAAATTGTCTTAATTTTTTACCCTCCCATTATTCCAAACCTGTACAAATTGTTTTCTTCTTCTGAACACAAAAGCAAATAGCTGCTAGTCTCTGTTGACTTTCATAATCCACAGAGATTATTTATCTAAAGTCTTTATTTGTTTATATAAAGGAAGAAAATCATACATTGTGTATAAGCTACATGTCCTGTTTAGGTTAGGCAATTCAAATTTAACTCTGATTAGATTCTTACAACAACAGTTTTTTGAAACCTTTTGATAAGTGATTGATTTCTGTTTACACTTTTTTTTTTTTTTTTTTTTCCCTCGGTTGCTCTTACAGCAGTGTTGTTATTGGCAACTAAATCTATTACAAACCATAATTACCACTTTTGGTACCACTTTAGGCTGAAATAAAACATTTTAGAAGTAAACTTTAAAAAATGAAAATTAGAAATGTTACAGTACGTTAAAAATATGTACTTACATTTCTAAAACAGAAATAAAAACAGAAATAAAAATAAGGCTATGTAGAAATGTTAAAAAAAAAAAAACTTAACCAAATAAAATTACTCAAAATGAAAACTAAAGCCTATTTAAAGATGAATAAAAATATAATTCTACATTAATAATAATAATAAAATTACTTTGACTTACATAGTGTTTTCTAGGTAAAACAAATTATTTTTTGTTCATTTATTCATCCAGACTTTCAATGATTGTGGGAACCCATATAATCAACACCATTTGAATTACAAATTGTATTTACCATTACTTCACCGTTTCCATAATCACTGATTAACATGCTAGTTTCAAGCTATTACATGTTACACGTTACAAGAAAGCGCATCTCCTTGGTCTTCCACAAAGTTTTTTCTCCTCTGTCTTTTCATCTCTTTCCACTAATAGACTCACTTTGTCTCAGTGGAGATCTGCAGTAGGGGAGTACTGATCTCACTGGACTGGTAGGTGCTGGTCACTCTCAGCAGGCAGCTGAGCAGCATGTCTTTGGCCCGAGCTGTCTCCATGTTCTGCTCACGGCTCAGCTGGAGAGTCATCTGGTCCAGGCTGGTCTGCAGAAGCTCAGAGGCCATGACGGGCCGGGTCACCGCAGGTCCCTCGGTCAGGTACTGCTTGTACAGCTCCATAAGCTTCTGTTCCAGGTAGCCATTGAGCTGTGAGTTAGAGAGAGGCCGGCTGAACTGCAGAAGAGAGGGACGCTCGCGTCCGCTTTCTTCCCTCCAGCGCCTTGAATTCCTGTACTCGTGAACCAGAGGAGGCAGGAGGGAGGGGGAAGGGACATCTCCAGACAGGAGGAAGGGCCCAGTCTGGGGGTCCTGAATGAGATTGCCCTGCACATCTCCTGCGCTGGGGCTGAGCGGCAGCACCTGACCACCAGCGATGTGTAAATCACCGTAATGCTGGCAGATGCTGTGGCAGCTCGAGGGCACCAAAAAGGCTTCTGTTTCTGGGGCGTCCGCATGCCTGGGGATGTCCACACCTATGGCGAGTTGGCGTCCTGCCGCAGAGTCCAAGGGGGAAGGATGGGCATCGCTCTGCTGGGTCTTGTCCCGGATTGTATTCTCTTGGGATGAGTGGACAGGGCTTTGTGCTGAGAGGAGGTAATTTGGCGGAGATGATGATGGAGCTGTGACCGTGCAGCATGCAGGAGGATTTAAACACTCGAGATCAGCTTCAAACACCAAACTCCACAGCTTACCTTCACACAACATCTGCCAGACACAAAGACAGGAGTTAAATCGGTTCACGCTGAGCCGGAATCTCAAACTCAAAAGACTCAGCATTCCAAAGTTTTTATAAGCCTTTGTTTTGTAAAGAAAGTAAGAAAGAAATACTTTGAGGAATGATGCATTATATTCATCAAAAGTAGCAGTATAAACAATTGTAACATCACAGATATTTAGAATCCTGAAAAAAATGCATCACATTTTCCATGTAGCAAGAAATGTTTTCTTTAGCATCAAATCAGCGTTTTAAATAGATTTCTGAATGATGATATGAACATGTATGCATGCATGTTGAAAATTCAGCTTTGCCATCACAGGAATTAAAATATTAAAATACAATTAAAATAGTGCTGGGCAACGATTAATTGTGATAAATCGTATCACAAATAAACATTTTTCTGTACATAATATCAACAGAAAATTAATAACATATATATATATATATAAAAATACAGATACATGCATGTATATATTTAAGAAAAATATGTTATGGTTAACATTTATACTGTATTTATACAGTGTAAATGTTTATAAAAATTTATACTGTATGTGTTTGTCTTTATATATACCCACTAAATATACAAAGTAAAATCACATATATAAACAAATATGTTTATTTTGGATGCAATTAATTGCAAATAATCATTGCCCAGAACTAATCAAAAATAATATTTTATTATGTTATATTACACTAATTTACAAAACATTAAACTTTTCAAATGTAGTGTATATTAAAAAATAAATAAACAATTATAATCAATTTGAAAAACTTATATAATAGAAAACTATATTTGCATTAGACTGTTTTACAAAACATTAAAACGTTTCAAATGTAGTTTATGTTAAAAAATAAATAAACAATTATAGTCAATATTAAAAAAAACTTATATAATAGAAAACTATGTTTACATGTAAAAACTGTATCTAAAGATTAACTACACAGTTGGCCATATGAAATCTTAAAGGCTGGCCCATGGGCAAAAATATAATATCGCTCAGTCGATCTCACGTTACCCCAAGAATATACAGGAATCTTGGACATTTTTGCATCACCATCTTCCACAGTTTACTGTGACTGTCATTAACCCAAAATCCAAGGCCAACTAATGACACTACAATCCATCTAGAATGTGAGTGACAAAAGGAGAATTAACATTACCAATTACCAAGCTTACCTTTTTACTACTGAAGAATTTTTGATTGTTGAGCTGCGGTGGTTCCGTGCAGTTCTGTTTCTTTCTGTGAGTCTCTGCAGTTTTTATGCACTGCTGTAATGGTTTTTATTTCACTGTAAGTGAAAGTTATGCTATAGTTGTTCATTTTTATGCTCCACTGAGGGAGGAAGTGAAACTATGATGAGATTCTGTCTTCTATGTAAATTTGGAATCACATTTATGTGCATTTTTGCATGCCTGTTCCCATGATGAAAGCTTGTTTTATGTATTACGATAGACTTCAAAAAGCTGTGCAATTTGTGTAACATGCTTTAGCCATCAACAGGTTAAGAGTATTTCCACACACCTCAAACAAGCACACCCCACTGTCTTTGCTGTGTTTCTCCTAGACTTCCTGTCTTTGTAATAGAGGGTTGTTGGTCATTTCTATAATTAAATTTAAGTATGAAAAACATAAAAGCCACTGTGGTGAATTAAAGGACTGTCTGTGCTAATAGGTGATGAGTCCTGTTCTGGGTATGTATTGGCATACTGTTGTAATCTGTAATTCTTCTTCTCTTAAACTCTCTCATGCTACTTCATGCAGCTGTTATATTTTGCAGTTTGATTAGAATGAAAAAAATGTCTCTACAGACCACATATTTCCCCTAAAAACAACGTTCACACCTGCAGCTTTTTGGATTCTTATGTAACAGTGAGTTTTCATTTCCCTATTTCCCCAATACCAATGTAATTCAAGCCATACTAGACGTGTAGATTGAACACCCGTCCACGTAGCGGTGGTTAATCGGCTAAAGGGTCAGTGACAAAATGCTGCATCATCTACATTCATTATTCATGTGATGATCTTTCTATCTTATATATAAAAAATGATCACCTGATGAACCAACAAACAAGTGACAAGTACATTATAGGCTTTCTCTCACAGTATGCACTTAACTAGATGCACAATCAGAATATTACTTGTTTTCAGAGTAATGTCTGTTAAAATAATCGGTACTTATTTATACAGACAAAAATTCAGATCACTAAGTCAATAAAATGTTCTTGAATGACTGATGCTTTTAAATGATTGCATGATTAAATATGATTAAATTATTATAAATAAAAAAAAATAAAGATAAAATACAAATGTAAGATTGCTATCCTGAAGCAGCAAACAGGTTATCCATACATCCTTTAAAATACACACAAGGAATAAACTTCCTTGATGGTGACCACACAGAGTCCACCCAATACCCCATCAGAAACTTTAGCCGTCCTGTCGTAGTGACTCTAGCTCAAGTGTCTGAAGCATTTGTTTAATATGAATGAATCTGTATTCATCTTTACAAGTTATGAGACACATTTGTCTAAGATGCATCCACTGATAATTTATCAAACTAAATAAAACAAAGAGTATAGCCATTTTAATTATTATTTATTAACAGGCAAAATGTTTTTGTAATATGTTTCGAACATACCATAAAGTAAAAAAAAAAAAACACTACAGTTAATTTGAATGTATTAAAATGTATTAATTTATGATGGTTTTAAATGAGTAACAAGTATTATTGTCTAATTGTCATAATATTTTCACATTGAGTGTGCTATTTTTATATTGAAAATTTTTCCTTTTCCATCTTTTATATACAGTTACATATATAAAATAGTTAAATAATGGTCTGAATTATAGGCTATTTAGAAAGAAATGAGAAAAAAATTTAAATAAAATAAAAAAACTTATTTAGCAGATTCTTTATCCAGGGGGATTTAGGCCTATGGTTTGCCTGAAGCATCCCGAAATTGAGCACACACACACACATCTACATTCTGATTAAATAATGTTTATCCATATGAAAATCCCTGTTATGTAACATGCATCATAGGGCTAACTGTGAAAGCCAGCACATGTGTGTAGTCTAATATGTCTAACACTGGTTAATTATTCAGATGTAAGTGTAGAGTTACAAGCTCACCGTCTCCATGGCTGCGTTAGAAACCTAGCATGACTTCTTTTTACAAGGTAAATGAAATGGTCATCGCTTGCAAGATGTCCTTAACGCGTTTGGATCAAAAACAGCACTTCAGCACCATGGACAAGATCGACCAACAAATCCCCATCTGGGCTCTGAATTTCATCAAGATATAAAGAGCGTTTTCGCGCGGAGAGGGATATGGAGAAGCAGTACAGGCTGACTACATTAAATAAAAGTAATTTTATTAATTTAAAGGTTACTAAATAAACAAGCTAAGCATATTTTTGACGTTTTTTACGCTTTTCAAGTAACTTGCGGTATAAAGTGTTCTGAGCAAGGGCACAATGGTGATAGAGCCCTCGTGGGGTTTGAACCAACATCCTTTCGTATATCAGCCAAGATATTTAACCACTGAACTACAGCACCCAGACACCGACTGTGATGTTTAAGAAAATCAACGCAGTTTTCCGTCCGAACCATCTTGGACCTCGCTCACGGGACAGGTTCAGGGCCAATGAGGACTACCACAGCGCGTGCACCGTCAAACTGGTCCGGAGCACGTCGATGCTCGTGGTGGGGGAGAGCAGCCGCGCGCCGCAGGACTCCACTCTGAAGAGGAGCGTGAGCGCCGTGAGCGTCGAGGCCAGCACGGCCCTGTACTACTACCAGAGCCGAGAGGACCGAGTATGGCTCTACTCCCAGAACCAGAACTGTTTAGAGTACTTACAGGAACTGGTCGCGCTCAGGCGGCAGTACACCAAGAGCATCAACGACCTCAAGAACAGCGAGCGCAAAGAGACAGTGTCCCGCAAGAAGAACCGCGCACCCCGGCCACCGCAAAACAGAGCTGCACAGGTGAGAGGAAACGGAAAGGCTTACGGTTTAAACCTAGAACTTCAGAACATTATTAGGGAAAAGTAATGCAATTTGTCTGCTTTCAACCGACATCTGTATTATTAGCCTAAATCTAAGCATTCTGCTTAAAAAAATATATATATATTATACAGATGGCTCATGAAAAAAAAGTTCAGTTTATTAAGGATAGCCTATTATAATCTAGTCGTGAGGTGTTTGTTAAAAATATATTTTAATGCAGTTTAAAAAATTTTTTTTAAAAGTTCGAGGACCTTTCCAGATCCCATGTTCTCCTCTCTCCTACTTCACTTCCTGTCAATCTAAACTTTTCTATCATCGTCAAAAACACCAACAACAAAAAAGAAAACCTGCTAATTAAATGAGTTTGAATAAAGCAATGCAAATAAGTATATACAATACCCATATCATCTTATTTCAAAGACTTCCAGGCCTGAACCTTCTGCTCCACCAATCCCAAATGAGGAAGACACACTCCAGTTCTTTGATGCGGTCATTGCAAGCTGTGACCCAGAGCCCAGTCGAAAACCACATGTGGACAATGGGCATGCAGATGTAGACTTCGTAGGTGAGTGTGGAGCTTATTACTTAATCTCTAGTGGCCAGCATGGAAGATGCAATTGTGGGATACATATCTTAATAGAACAATTGGTCAACTGGAGGTATTTTGTTTTTTCCACTTCATGGTTCAGTCCTTAGTTTTTTATTGTTTGTTATGTCTGATTCTCTCCATACTGCCATTTTAATGTTTCTATAGTGGCAACCAGTACCAGCGAGCATGACCTTCACTCTAACTGGGTGCTTCGGGATCCTCGTCGAATCTCCATGACAGAGTCGCAACCCAAGAATTCAGAAATCAGCCACGGGCAGGCAGCCCAGCGGAAGGGGGACATGGGAGGCACAGGCAGCAGGAGACGTCTACAACGAAACCCAATCCACCTGCCAAAAGTGGTGGAGAGTGCCTTTCAGACTCTGCGATTCAAACCCAAACTCAAGAAGAAAGACTAGCTGCTTAAGCTGTTTGTGCCCAGAGGACAACTTAAACTTCACAGCTGTGCGATCACAAAGTTGGACCTGGAAGAAAGAATAAGGAATAATCTGACTCACCACAGAAGACGTGAGCTCTGTGATGTCATGTCAGTGCTTACTCACTGCCAGAGCTTCATAAATTATCCACAGCAGATGAGAATCTCTTTTTCAGTAGCTCTCGATAGCAAACGCTTAAGGCCATTAACAGAGCGTAACCACTAAACAATCACCCTGTGCACTGATTCCAGACAGGTGAGTCTTAATTAGCCAAATGCAAAACTAACACCTATGCTTTGCATTTAGGTCAAGTCTAATCTAATACAGTAAAATGTTGGGGATCATTACTATAGCATTTCTTTATATAAATCCCTCAAACTGGTACTAGGTGCCTTAGTGTGTAGATTTGTACAATCTTTTTTTATGTCAATGTCTATGGTGATTTATGTTAAGGAAAGTTTAAGTAAGCTAAGAAGCAAAAGAGTGCTCAATTGTGTGTTAACTACTTCAGCTAATGTTCAAGTGATGTATTTCTACTAGTGAGACTGTTTTTTTAAAACATTAAAGACTATAAAGAGGAACTAGATGCACGTGTTTGATTCCAGAGCTGAAATTGTCTGGTTTCTTTTTTTCGAAAAAAGGAAGCAGGAATCGGGTATTACCCTTTACCTAAGAGCACAATAACAACAGGTGCAATGAGTCAGTCTTTATCAGCAAATAACAGTGAATGAAGTTAAAGAAAATTTACTACATACTGAACCCATTTCAAATTGTGGACAAATGAAGAATGTGTCATATACATCAGCGTTTAAATTTTGGGGTCAGTGAGTTTGTTTTTTTTAAGAAGCTAATACTTTTATTCTGCAAGGATGCATTAAATTTTTTTTGGTAATAATTTAAGTTTTGTACAGCTTTGTGTTAATCACATCACATGATGAGTGGCAAACAAATCAAAC
>JAUMHE010000056.1:8337194-8364041 GCA_032359235.1 Enteromius mattozi
ACTTCCTAAACGCCACGTGCCATCCAAAATAAAACTATTTAAATAAAATATTCATATTGTAGGTGACATTTAGCATTGATCAGTTGTAAGAATCCCTTGTTAATTAACTAGCAGCTGGATTACCCTAAACTTTCGAAGTCACTGTTTTGCATAAAGGTGGTTTTAGAAGTGCTTTTTGAGATACGAAAATTGGAAAATAATACAAATAAATACTCAAAGGTGAAAAGTGCTTATTTGCCTTAGGGAACTGAGTGCAAAAACCATGTTAAACGTTATATACCATTATTTAAAGACGAGATTGTTGAAACAGAAAACACATGTGCTTAGGCTAAGCAGTTTTTCTTACGGTGTAACGTTCGTGCCACGCATCTAACCAAAGTGAGGTTCAGCATATGATGATATTTGACAGGCTTTAGTTGCTCTAATGCAGTTGAACACACCAAAACCCAGCCAATAGCAGAAGTCAGCTGTTTCAAATCACAGTGAGTTCTTTCTTTTTTGCTTTTTTTTGTTCATAAAACACAAGCATACTTTCAAATATGCTTATGAAGGTGTACTGCACATGGGGAAAAAAAGACATTCAGATCAACTTTAAATTTTGAAATCAAGCAATATTTTTATTTTCTTTTTTTTTAGTGCCATGACATGCAACGACAAAATGTTTTTGTTATCACGTAGCCTATCACTTTGAAGAAAATCTCAAATCTGTTCACGATGAAAGTTCCTTACCTCTATCATAACTTCAACAAAATCTCTCACATTGGAAGGTGACTTAACAATAGTACACAAGATGAGTCATCTGTGAACGTGCACTTGAGCGGATCATAGTAAAGCACTTGGCATCTCTCCCGCAGCTAAAGGTAAAGCCTGGTTCTCGCGCCATGCTGTGGAAACACCGGTCTTACGTCGTCGAGATCAGGGTTGTGTGCAGTTATGACACCGGACTCGGTCGCTGCTCTGTGGCACGTGACCTAATCTGATCCAGTGTGGGTCGTAGGGTTTGAGTCTTGAGTATCTAAGGTCGAGCGCTGGGTCTTTTTTTTTTTTCTTCCTCTCGCGCAGCGCTACCGCTCCGCCTCCTCGACGCGCAACTTTGACGCTGTGCATAAATACTGGAACAAAAGAAGAACTTCCTCGATACCTTGTAAACGGCAGTAAATAAGCTGAAACTGTAACGCGAACTGAAATTAACCTGTAAACGTGCGAAGGTACTTACTAGAACACCTCCCTTGAGTCAAATGATGTCTTCATACACACATCCTCAATTTTCCCCTCATCGCTTTGGGTAAGTGCCGTTCATATTGACTTTGAGCCTCATCAGTCTCTTCGCACTGTAACGTTAAATGGTCATAACTGTTGTAATGTTTGATAATGTCATGGGGTATCTGAATTACAGTGGCAGAGCAAGAATAAGTCAGGAAACTGAAGTGTGTTTTTGTTGAAACAATGAAACAACGCAGGAGTCGAGAGCGGACTGTCGGCGTCGAACTACTGTCGAAAAGTTTTTGGCTCTTATCCGAATTCTTAACGTCACGTTGTTAGTGTTCTAAAAAGTTGTTACATTCTAACGTTAACGTTCCGTGAATCAAGGAAGTCGCGGTAAATTGAAGAGCGCTGAGTAGCAGCCCGGTTGAAATCATTTTTGCTCCTGCACTGATGTTGTTTCCCATTTGTTTTTTCTCACCGTGCTTCACAACAACACTGTAAGAGCTAAAGGACATAAACAAATACAAAAACATATTGTAATTGGCAGGGATTCACACTGACTCGAATGAAACAAAACAATTAGCCATGTAACAATACAATAAGCACTAACATTTAATATTAACGTAAAACATTACATATAAAAACCTACCTTAAAATGAAATGAACCCTTAAACACTTATATAGCAACTGACCTCGTGCCCTTTTTTTCAACCAGGTACTTATTGGCAAAAATAAATCAAACAAACCGTCAGTGTGTGTATATATATAGGTTTACTTTTAATGTGCCTCTAAATATCTATTATAATTCTGTCGTTCCTTGACCGCATGGTTCTGTGTCTCCGCTGGACTGGATCTTCGCGCACCCGCGATCTTCCGGCGAGCCGCATGTCAAACTAAAAGTCTCTATAGGCAAAAATTACATTTAGAAAGTAAACGCGAATAATACTTATATATATATATATATATATATATATGATTATGGAGTATAATATTATATGAATGCCTTAATCCCATAACTACTAAAATAACTGAATGTTATTAACATGCTGTATTAAAACTAAAAACGTCAAATCTTCAGCAACAATTGCTATGCATAAGTTACCGGCTGTCTTCGAGATACGTCGTGTTACTTTAAAGTGTCTAACAGGTTTGATACAGAACCGTATTAAACTACTGAGTTTTTATTTGTGTTATCCGTGAACGATTGCAGGATGTCCATAACGTGTACAAAGAGTTTTCGTGAGTAGTCTTTTGTCGTATTGATTTTCTCATGCAGTGAACAAAGAAGCGCGTAGCAAAGGCTCGGGACCCGAGAGCCTGTGGAAAGTAAGCACCCTGTTTACAATAATAACACTAGCTTCATGACGTGGCAAGACTGACAGAGCGCTGCGCCAATGGCGTGCCACGGTTGCTTCGGCAACACGCTATATTTGGAAAGAGTTACATCATCGGAGGGGCGGGACATCCGTGAGGATTGACGCTTGTCTGGACTTGCCTGCAGTGCGCTTTGTTATTACTTTCCCCGCTGATAAAATACAAAAAAAAAACTATCACGGATCAAAACACGAAGCATGTTCTTTCAGCATTTTAATAGCATAGAGCAACTAACAGACTATTTACGAAGAAAGGTTAATAAATGATCTGTAGGCTAGTGGTTATTAAATATAAAGTCGGTCCCTTTCACAATTGAGGGGAGGGAGAAAAGGCATGGCATGATTTTAATGCATTTATTAATAAGTGCGGATGAATGAAAATAAATAAATAAGAAGACTGAGCCTTAACTTGACTTTGATGTGAATTTGAATGTTGTTTGTGGTGATACTGTTCAATTGTTTAATCATTTATTGTGATGGTGGGAGGAAAATAATATAGTATTTGGTAGCTTATGAAGTAATAAAGCTAACACGCTGAGGTTTTTTTGCAGTTCAAGTGGCCTTGAGTGGAACTAATATGGAAGGCCTAAATTTGCGTATGCATACATTGTCAATAGACTGAACTAATGTGAGAAATGGTAAATAGATCAGAACAATAACAATAGCCAGTCTAGTTTAGCCTATCCAGCATGGAAGTCAAGATCCAGAAATGTTTAGATAAAGTTAACTTACAAGTAACATGCCCAAGAGTAGGCATAAAACAAATTCCAGAAAGGTTTTCACTTTAAAAGTTAATTGGGTGTTCACATCTGTCTAGTCATCCATGGTGGATAAGCAGAGAACAGTTAATGTTACTATAGACACACTTCCTGTTCTGTACTTTATCTTCAAATAAAATGAGTCAGTTCCTTTTCCCACTGTGCACATCCACTTATACCACCACCACAAATACCATTCATACCAAAACACAAATACAGATTTTGTAGTGTTTACCTGTGTAGGAACACTCACTCTCACATATTTCATATTTATGTCAGCACTGTCATGCCAGTTTATGTGGGTGTGTCTAAATATAAAAAAATATGCATGATGCAATTATGCCACCCAGTTATTATTTTAGCTAAAAGGTGGGTAGTTTATAACTGTATAATAAAGCCATCGTGTTTTCTTCAGCAAAACACTGGATAGCCTTTGTCTTGGTTTGTACAGTTGCAGTCAATGCTGAAAAATTAGGGCTGTGGTTTAGAAAGAATTTAGTCACATAGCCACTAGATACTCCTAAATGCATCATCAGGGTTTGCTGGTCAAATAATCACAAAGCGGTGCCAAATTTTGAAAGTCATTATCCGAATGATGCAGTCGGCAGTAATCAGAAAGGGGCGGATTTGACAGATGGAGCGCACTTTCTTTCTTCTCCCAATCAACCTTCACGCTGCTGGTGGTGTGAGTGACGCAGCTCGCAGTTGCTCTCGCTGTCGTCTGCTGCTGTAGTAAAGCGCAGGCTCTGTTGTCAAGCCACTCGCTTCGTCTTCACGGAAAACATCGGCTAACGTTCCCTTAATTTCATGTATTCATCCTTGTCGAGCGACTGCACGGCCGTAGAGAAAGCACGACCCCTGCATCATTTCCCTCTTAAATTCACGAATGACGAAAAATAATAAAGCGCGCTCGCTTTGTGATGCGCGCTCACTGTAGCCCCAGAAAAGCAGATACCCCAGCAGACGATAACAGCTACATGTTCATTTTAGCGTTCAATCGACCTCAGTTTTAGCGTTGAAAGGTATATGATTTTTATAAACCTTAAAGTACAAATATATTGTGAATAAGCACATACGTTCGCCTGGCTGAGACTATCAATACTGTGAAGGCGATTGCAATGGTATCAGTCGTTATTTCAAACGCTGACTGGCAGAGAGCTACAGTTAAACCGTGCTCTGTTGGCCGTGTAAGGATATTGTGCGTGGGTTCTGGGTTGCTAGCCGGTTTGAGGGTGCATTTTGTCTCGACCAATCCTGCGCGGTGCTCTAGGTCCCGGCATGCCCAATGCGGGCAGGGGGAGGCTCCGGCCAATTTGAATGAAGACTTGAGCTTTCGGCGCCATTTTCGAGTGAGCAGCTACAGCAACAACAGCTGCCTAGAGAGGCTCCGCACTGTAGTCCAGTAATTTGAGTGAGCGGACACTTTTTCTTTTTGTTTCCAGGAAACAAAGAGGGATTTTTTTTTTATTTTTTTTTCTGAATTCGTCCACAAATTTGAGGCGACTGTTTCCCGGTGGATGAATGCGGCGGATACAAAAGACGATGTGTAGTGACAACAAATAGTGAAGTGAAGACTGAAGTGAGCTAGGAGGCTAATCCGGCTAGCATCTCCAGCCGAGAAGGGGCGTCCGACTGGAGCCGCGCTGAGGAAACGATATATTTTTGTATTATTTTTCGAAAAAATCTAACAAATACGCGGATGACTTGAAAATTCTATAAAAAATTCGGAAAATTCTCGCAGGCGACGACGAATAGATTGGTGTGGGCTGTTTGTTGGAGCGAGGTGGTTTTGTGCATTTTTTAAACGTTAAGTTTGAGCGGGATTGGTGATGTGAGCGAGACGGCCGGCGAGCCCGACAGCCTATCAGCGAGCGATACACCGGGATGCCACACCAACCAACACTGTCCTATTCTTTACTACAGTTTTTCTTCCTCTTTCAGCGAGAAAACAACGTTGACCAGAGTGCCTTTCATTTTTTCCGTTTTTTGGCACGAACTGTATGTAATGAGCGCGCCGTCCGAATTTTTAACCGCAAACTTTTTTTTGTGGATTTACAAACATGATCAGGTGTTTTAGGTAAGTGTAATATTTTACATAAAATGTGCTTTTGTTTATTAACAGCGTGTGTGTGTGTGAATGGTAAATGTATTGAAGTAACAATCGTTTTTCATCCAAAGTGTAAAAAGCATGAACTGTATGAAAAAAGTAAATAGAAGATGAAAGGGAGTTTGTTTAGTTTATAGATCGCCTCTCGATCGAACAAACACGTCATAATGTGTTGCTCTACTGTACAACTTCACTCAGTTACATTTCCCTCTTGCAATTTGAACCCCTTGTAAATCACACTAAGTCTTATGGACACGTATTCATACTTTTATACGAGCGGGCCTGTAAATTGAAATTACATAACCAGGTTGCATTGTCGGATAATTTAAGGCCTAGTTGTATAATTGTGAAGTGCGATTATTCGTCATTTTAATCGTTTTAGGTGTTGGTGGAAAATTTACTTATGTATTGCAACGAGAGCGAGAACAAATCATCTCCCAGAGTGATCTTAGGTCGGCAGTCGCTGATTTTGCCGGCCTTTTTTTCTTTTTTTTGTCAGCGTTTGCACCTCAGTTATTAGACTAGCGCTGTATTTTTTCAGCCTGTTCTTAAAGTAATTTTGATGATGCTTTTCTCGTATTGAACTCTACTTCATATCAGATCCTCTATGCTTTAAGGAAAGAAGCACTTCGGGTACTTTTGTTCTCCCTAATATAGAGGTCACATGCAGAAAGGTCATGAAGTCATTACCGTGATGCTTTGACCTCCTAATTGTGTTGATTGATGTAAAGGCCTGTCCGTGTCATTTGATGTCATGGAGGTTAACCCAGCAGAGACCTGGGGTCACTTTGAGCCCAAACAGGGCAAGGGAGTTCATAGAATCCAGTTTTGGAAAAAGTTATTAACCTAACCTTAGTTTAATGCACTGTTTGTGTTTTTTATTTTCTGCAATATTTTATAATATTTTGGGATTTTATCTTGTTAAAAGGATGTTTTCTACACTTGTATATAAATGTGGCCTTGTATAGAATGTTAAAAATATGGTTAATATTTTAGTTCCATGTACTACAAATCTACATGCTGTCTTTTTTGCCTAAATAACATAGTTTGAGTTATTTTTGAGTTAAGCAACTAAGAGACATTTACGGAAAAAAAATTGACACAAGTTACACCATATACCTGCATAAGCCCTAAAACAGAAACCTTATATTATGACAAAAGACTCATTGGAGCATAGAATGACTAGGCACAAAATGTTAGTTTAAATGTTACTGTTACAGAGAATTTACATTCGAGGTGCAATCATAATTTATTATATTGCATGTATGAATTGCATATTCGCATGGTCCGAAAAAAAAACCAGGACAGTGGTCAGTATACATCAAAATGATTCTCAGTCTGCCTCTTCCTGAAATATGCATGCAGCTCCCATTTTAGTCAGGTTCTTTTATTTCATTTCTGAAGATCATTAATGTTTTTGTATGCATGTAGTTAACTTATTACAGCCCAATAACAAATATTATTTATCTGAGTGTTTTTTTTGTTTTGTTTTTTTTTATACATAAGTTCCTAAGTGTTGTGGTGTTTTTTTGTTTGTTTGTTTTTTTCCCCTGGCAGTTTTTCTTCCAAAGAGTTGATCCTGCCTGGGACCGTAGGGAAACCCCCACAAGTAAACCACAACGATCTCTTTATCATGTTCGCAACATTGCAGTTTAATCAACAGACACGTCATACACTGACTCAAATGCCCCAGTTCAGTGGCAGTGCTGATACAACAATATATTTAGATATGTGTATATTTTTTCCCAGTTTTGTACAGTGCACAGTCAAGTTTTAGACATAACTATTTTAACAATTTCAGGAATATTACCTACAGTAGGTGTTTTATACTAATTAGTAATGTAACCGTATTACTGTGTATTATCTGTGAAGTTCAGCTGAAAACACTTTAACAACTTATTCCCACACAAAGTTAAAATTAATGCACTCCATGGACTGACAGAGTACCTATGATCTATTGCCATATGTAATAAGTTAACTTGCAAGTTATTTTAGTAAGACTGCTTTTTACACTTGCAGTTGATATGCATCTGTTATCTATACCAGTATTATTTAGTGATATCTGTTTTTTAAAGTAATTTTTTGCTCATTTAGGGGCAAAACCTAGCTATTCTCCACCCACAGGCTCTTTTTTTTTTTTTTTTTACTTATGTCCCTATTCACTTGTAATCTATCTTTGTTTGCATGCTTAGAGGAAATATGCTATTGTTTTTTAAAAAAAATGTATGTTTTTTTTTTTTTTTTTGTCGACAATATACTGATACAGATGTCATGAATTTAGTGCATGCAGTTGAAATTAAAATGTGTTGCATGTTAAGACATTGACATTTTGCTGGTGTGTCCAGGGCTGAATTTTGGGAAAAGCTGAGGTTTTTATGCTGCCAGTTTTAGAGTTTTTAAAAGAAAAAGTCACTAGACTAGAGAAGTTAAATTGTGGTGTGAACTAAATTAAACAACTAGTTACAAAAAAAAAGAATACATTAAGTCAGTCATGCTGTGTATGCTTACGAGTGTGAGGGAGTGTAAACTTGAACTTGCAGGAAATGAAGTCTTACACTTCAGATCTCCTGACCAGAGGCTGTAATATACACACTCTGTTTTAATATGGGGCTTATTTATCAGTTAATTGTGTGGGTAATTTTATGAGATACACCGTGTTAATTTTATCATACATCATTCCAGCATTTTCTGAGTTTGCCATTAACTGTGCAATAGTGGCAATATGACAAGTTAAACTGATTTTTATTTTATCTTTTTAAGTAAAAACTCCAGTGTTGTTCTTGTTTTGGCCTATTGTGATGTGCAAGTGCAAATGTGCGGTCACAGGCACACAGACATCACCCACACTCTAATGATTACAGGGAAAGTAGTGTGTATGTGAAGGTTTTTTTTTTTGTATAAAGCAGGCCAGTCCTAACTTTGAGACTCTGATATTGACTGCTTAGAGCATCTCTCTAATTAATGATAGAGTTTGGGTTGGATGCGAGTTGTTGTGGATACAGGCTGTTTACAGTGTTGCAGAGCTTTCTTTGATCAATGCATGTGTGTGCAGTCTGGGCACAGGTGTGTATTGTTGCATGTAGTTTCAGCCGTACTCAGGTGCAGCAGTGCCATACAGGTGTGCAGGCTTGCCTGCTGTCATTCTTTCTTTGACTAAATATTTACACAGTCTGGGTTTTTTTTTGTTGTTTGTTTTGTTTTTTTTTATTGCAGAAAATGTGTTTGAGAGAGACAAACACACACACACACACACACACACACAGACAGAGCTTTTCCATAACTACAAATGCAGAAGTGTAGTTATACTGCAGGTTTTGAATATGAATGGTGCGTGTATATTATTTGAACACAACAGAAGTATTTAAGTATTCTTGGTTGTATTTATTTGTAACTTTTCTTTTCTTTTTTTTCCTGCAAAGTTTGTTGATTTTAACTTCAGTCATCTTGAGATAAACGTGTGAGATAAAACCAGTTGTTTTTATATACAAAATTTTCTTTTGACCATTTAACTGGCAAAATAATTACATGGGCGGGTTTCCTGCATAAGGCAGAGTCTCCTCGGATTGTGCAAGCATGTCACATGCTGATGTTGATGGAGGAGTGGAAGGTGATACCCTTTGACCCTGAGGTCATGTGAGCTCCGTAAAATACAAGCAGAGAGAGGTTAAATGTTATGCATTCATTCACACCCCCTCTCACTCACACAGAGTCGTTTAGGTTCTCTGACAGTCCTCCTCGCGCTCACACACACACACACACATGACCACTTTCTTGGATATCAAAGAGTTGTATGCTCATGTACTGCTTTGTATATAATCAAATTATATAATTATAGCACAATTTAAAATTATAGTGTAATATGGTGCACATAATGTGCACTTATCTTGTGGGATTACGATGTTGCTAGTGCACAAGATTAAACCCCAAAATGGAGGCTTGGCCAACTCATTATAGAGTTGAAAGAACTTTTAATATCCCTTTGATGGTAACACTTTTTAAAAATATATTTTTTAACATAAAATAACCCCACATTTTTTTAATTATTTGATTTATGGAGTTTGAGTTGTCTAACCAGTCTGTATTTTGTTTGACCTGCTCTGTTACTCTAAGTCGTTCTAAATGTTTGTTTTTCCTATGTCTCCTTTTCAGCTCTGATAGTTGTCTGATAACTTTGGTGTGACAGTCTTTTTTTTTTTTTTCTCCATGATAAAAATTCATGTGGTCAGATACTTCCTGTAAAGATACTCATTTATAATGTCTTAGCATAAGGCTTGGTGTGTGTGTGTGTGTGTGTGTGTGAGAGAGAGAGAGAGAGAGAGAGAGGGAGAGAGAGGGAAAAGAGACATGTGGGGAGTTGGTGAAAGGAGGGGGAAAAACGTTTTCTCGTCAGTCTCTGTTTTACTGCTACACATGCATCTGGTTCACAATTGAAAGAAATGCATAATTTTGAATTTTTCTTAAAAAAAAAATCTAGTGGATTTGAAGGAGCTTTTTAGGACAAACTTACACAAGGTATTAGATGTAAATTTCAGAAATGGGTTGTTTTATAATCCATGTCCTTGTATAGGCCAATAATAGTTTAGACTATTCTTATTATTATTTGTGTCTTTGAAGGGAATGTATTTTTAAGGGTGTATTTAGGATTGATGTATATTTTATGATCTACATATTATAGTAATATTTTACACCTCACACACTGCAGGGATACCAGAGAACACACACACTGTAGCACTAACTGTATCTTTTTTTTTTTTTTTCCAAGTATAGTTGCATTTAATTGTATATTATTTTTTTAAATACACAGGTACCCGTTTTATATTGTGCTGCTGTCTGTTACACCAGATTTATAAAACTGTAGCTGTAAATTTAATATCTGTATTTTGATGACCTTTCTTCTTTTTTCCAGAATTTGCCTGCATGCTTGTGACATCAGAAACTAGAAAACAATTCAAGGTAATAACATCTCTATGCAAATTTTATATGTTGTGTTAATTGTTTTAAGAGAGGAGCTTAAACACATTTTTACAGCAACTAGGCAGTTCAGGTGCTATATAACCAATAAATGACACTTTCAGCAATTGGCATCTGGCAAGCCATTTGTGGTATTAAGGCTTTAAAATGCCCTTCAAGCACTGAGATGTCAGTTTAAATTGACACAGTGCTTGCTTGCACAAGTGAAGTGTAAAAATGTGTGGGGTTTTTTTTTATTTTTTATTTTTTACATGTACTTACATTTGCCTGTCATGATTTCGGATCCATTTTTTAGGCAGTGGTGGCTTGGCCCTAGCTTCTGTGAAAGTGCAAATTAACTTTAACGTCTGTAGTGGTTTTATTTGTATTTCTTGCCTTTTGAGGTGTGTTAGGTAAAGTTAATGCTGGAAGAAAAAAAAATATTTCAGATGCCAACACTTGTTTAGAAGCAATTACGGGTTTGTTGTGATTATCAAGTGCAGGCCACTGCCTCTTAAAACTACTCTAGCATTGACTATATGGTGTGGGAGAGCTTCTAGTTGTCTTCCTGTGAGTCTCATAGATCACACTTGGCATTAGTTTTTTTGGGGGTGACAGAACTAAATAGCTGATTTTGTAAAAATCATCTACTCTTGTTTGTTGTCAATCTCCTATGTTAGGTTTTTTTTGTTTTTGTTTTTTTTAAGCAGGAGAAGAAAAAAATTCTCTCAGTGACTTTAGTAAGCTAAACCCTATCTTAATATTGTAGCATTGTCACAATGGCCAGTTTCTTGGCTGTGAATACATGTTGCATCATTGACCCAAATTAATAGTTATGTTAGTCAGGTCGTAACCTTGGAGGCAATGTTACACCTTAGTGATCACAATAAACATATGCTTGAAACTTGTCAGTAATTAGTGTTTTCTTATAATTAATATATTTTAGTATGAAAATGATTTAATCGGTTCATCACAAGTGATGTTGTTGCAATGTTATTTAGTACACTCACTGCAGATCTCACATTTCTGCTGTTTTACTTTTATTCTGCCGTTTCACTTTATTTTACTAAAAAGCAAGCATGAAATATAATTCAAATGTCCTTGAATTGTTTAATGCTACAATTCCCCAAAATCCCACAAATTAAATTTTAATATATAACTAAATTCTAAATCGTTAGGAAGCTGGTGTGTCGAATAAAATAGTTTGTTATTGAGATTCTGTGTTTGCCGATCTATTGTCGGGTGTATAAATGTATCTAATATTACTCTCAGTAATAGTATAGTTTTTTTGTTTGTTTTTGTTTTAGGGATTTTTATGTTGATGTCTCACATCAACTTTGACTTGGTAAACATTTAACATTAGCTTTTTAATCGTAACTATACATGAAGTACAGAGCACAGTGATTGATTTAAGAAAGAAAAAATGTCTTATTTGGCATAGTGTGGGCATAAGAGATGTCTTCAGATGTGGGGCAGCACTTTGAGAAGCTGGTGGCAGGTCTGCTGTTGAAGATGACTACGAGGCTGGATGTTGTCAGTGCTGAATCACCATCTTGGAGGTTAAATCCAGTCTGGCCTAGAAAACAGTAGTTTTCTTTAATATCATTATTTCTGATTTAGTTGCCAGAGGACAGTTTTCGGTATAATGCTTGAAAGTTGCTGAGAGGTGTGTCTTCAGAAAATCCAGCCTGTGGAAAAAAAAAAAAAGGACGGAGGGTAATGCACCACTGGGGATGATGTAAAAATAAAATTTTGATAACTATTTAAAACTCTTGGAATGCCTGATTTTTGTTGTCTCTTGTGTCCTGTTTTAAAATCTAATAAAAAGTAAATATGCCAAAAGAGTACAGGACCTGCTGGGAATGGTGGATCTTTTTTAAATTGTTGAGTAACATTAGTTTTGACTTGTATGTGCATTTTTACTGAAGTGTAAAATTATGTAACTCTGTGTGCAATAAGTAGTAGTAATAATATATACATTTTACTTATGTGTGCTATAATTCCGAAGTTTTTTTTAATCAGACATCAATAAATGTACATTATAAGCATGCAAAAATTTGAAATATAACCTCAATATGTATATTCTAAACACTTAGTTGTACATTAGCAGGGCCTTCACACAAATATAGAAATGACTTCTTTTTTTCTTCTTTTTTTTTTTTTTCCTTATTGGATGCAATAAGCAAGTATTTTACTCCAAACTGACAGCATCATGTCCAGCTGCTGTGTGTATGTTCTCACTCAAGCGTCCTCTTCTCTTCTGTGTTTCAGATGGAGTCCTGGAATGCCTCAAGCCCTGCTGAGAGAAAGAGAGGGAGAGGGAGGAGAGGAGTCACTCGCTCTGTGATTCTGTCAGTGCTTGGTCATGTTGCCGAGGGTGTGAGTGTGTGATTGAGAGAAAGAGACCCTCTCTAGGTGATGGTGTAGCAGCACAGAATGGTTTGTGGTGATACAGAGATGCAGGCCATGATGTGCTGCAGCATCAATTCCTGGGACCTACGCAGTCGAGAAAGAGATTGTGTGTGTGTGTGTGTGTGTGTGTGTGTGTGTGTGTGAGAAAGAAAGAGAGAGAGAATGCGTGTGTTGTCTTGCTTTAGCAGCATGTAAATATTGGAGTTACTCCTTGGCCAATGCCTCCAATATTGCTCGTGCTGCTGAAGCAAGAAGTCACCAAGCAGCACATGCACGTCATCTTTTATCTCAGCTACCAGGGCCTAGCCGGTGCAGGTAGTGGCTGACTCACTGGTACTGAAATACCTTCATGGACTGAATCATCAGACCAACATAGAGAAGCCAGGAGGACCCTCGGTCTCACCAGAACAAACTGAATGATCAAAGGTAAAGATAGATGCAGTGTTTCGTTTTGTTTGAGAAGTTAAATGGGTTTTGTTAAATTCATGTTTTTTTTTTCTTGTTTATTTGAGTTAATTTTATCTACTGTTTGTTTTCCTAAGCATGTAAAAATATAATTCTTCCCTACCCTTGTACCCTGTTTTTTTTATTTTGTTTTTGTTTTTTTTAATGAAATATTCCAGATAAAATCACTGCTGTGCTGTTCTATTTTTGTGTTAATGCAAGTAAATAATAAAACTGAAAAATCTCGTCTGACCTGTCGTATACTCATTTGAAGCTCGTTGGCGCACTTATTGTCGATGTGTCTGTTCCTTACTTTTCACAGGAAGCGCAACTTTTGTCTTGGAGATGTCATCTTTGTGCTCGCTTTTCGCCTCTACTGTATTTGAACTGTTGTAGAAATGTGTATTATTATTATTATTATTATTATTATTCTGGTTGATGAACTCCTATAACGTGAATGTCTCTTTTTAAAGTTTTCCTCATTTCCGGTGAGTACACTGAAAGCACAAAACTGACTCCAAATAGACTTTTTCCGATATGAACCAATAAGCAAGTTTTTTTTTTGTTGTTTTTTTTTCATGTGGAGATTATTCCGCTGGTTAAAATGGACGGCATGTTAATATTAGAAGCAAATGTCTCCTTGTTCTTGCTGGAGAGGTTACCGAACGGCGCATGCGTGCCATATCATTCTTATATAACATCAGCATTAAAACTCTTATCACCCAGCGACTTTCTGTTGTGGACAACTTATTTGTCGGTTTTCACGGTAGTTGTAAATGACATGTCATTTCGTGTTAACATTAGGCTACAAGTCGCTTACTTTGTATCCTTTCATGTCAGTTTTTATATTAACTAATACACAATTTTGGAAATTTCTGTCGGCCTAAAAATATATATATATATGGAAAAAAGACAGCATAACGTAGTGGAGGGCTCAAATAGTCCATTTAAATAATTTTCGCGATTTTACGAAAACAAATTGGACACATTTTTGAGCAGGCTAAATCATTTTCGCGCACATAGCCACGATTTGGACTCGTCTTTGTATTCTGTAAAACTATATTTTATTTAGCTTATTTGTTGTATGATTTCACCAGGGTCAAATAATTTAGGGTAACTTTGAAAGGTTTTATAACGAACCCATAAACGCGTATGTTTTTTTAATGTCTAAATGCTGCTTTTTCCTGATTTTATCACTTTTTGTATCCTTGACAGTAAAGAAAAGACGTTTTATCCTTTGTTTAATTGACCAGCACTTAAAACCGTTGTTGCCTTTAACTCGTAACACGATCACTTCTGACACATGTCGATTTAATCTTCTGACGCTTCGTTTTAGTCATATGATGCTTTTAGACATGATCTAAAGATGGTCAGCGCGGCTGAGAGAAAGTAGCAACAGTGCACAGTTTCATAGAGCAGATTTTAATCTATTATTTGGTAATGGAAAAACCTAAGTAATTTTAATGGAAAAGTTTTTCAAGGTGAAATGGTTCATTGTCCAGTAAACTTATATGACGTTATTATTATTATTATTTTAATTTTTTTTTAGAAAATATAAAATTTGATATGAGGACCGTTTTTAAGCCCCTATGTTAATTATTCAGTCCGTTTTATCAGAACATAAATTTGTTTTCCACGCGCACTGTGGGGCAGGATGTCTTTTATAAGATGTCATTTTATTAAAATATATATATCTATATGCCGTTTAATTTAGATGCTTATTCTTGGGCAGACGTTTAAATAAGACATGCTTTTCGCTTAATTTGTGAATAGATTGATAGATTTTTTTTTTTTTTTTTTTTTTACTGGTCATCGTGTGTAGACACAAGTTCCAAGGGAAAAAATGTCCGTCTGTGTTTATGTCGGGGAAACTTGGGTACGTCCAAATAATTTCACCTTCATCTAATACAGCTCTTGAAATTTTCTCTGCATACAGCTGCTGGTTTTCACGCTCTTCTTTTAATTCTGTACCAAAATAATGAGATTGTAGTCTCAAATCCTTACGGCTGTTTGCAGAGTGTCCTAAATGTTAGATACAGGACAGTCCACATGTAAAAGGTTAACAAATGTAATTAATAATAATAATAATAATAATTTAAAAAACGTATATTTTATTCATTCATTTTGCCAACTCCACAATCATAACGCCTTTTCCGGGAGTTTTGGGACATGTGTAACTACAACCTGTGCTAATTGCTGATGTTCCTTTTATTGCTGCATCATTTATCAGAATGCAAGTTTGTGTTGCCATTTCACCTTGCGCCGCACGATACACTTTAATTTAGGCGGCTTGTAATTGAAATTTAAACTGTGACCATATTAGTTCGTGTATCTGATGGGGTTTTTTGTTTTGTTTTATGTTTCCGGATATATCATAGGCAAATGCTTATTTGCTTTAGTGTGTGCAAAAAAGTAGTCTAACAAAATTAATGCATTTCACATTTTGCAACCGTGACGCCGACGCTAGAGATTTTTTTTTTTTTTTGCATGCATTTCATTTGGCACACATTTAAAGAGAGTTAGGTATAATGCTAGAACTTAATATATAGGTAACATACATTTTTAAGGGACTTTTATTTAGAATTTGCATATAGCAAAATTCAACTGTAAAAATAAAAACAGGAGAAAATGGAGACATTGCAAAGTGCAACTTTTCGGCGTTGTCACTTCAGGAGACGAGTATTGATAAAAGCAATTATTAAAACAATCGAATCAGTAGTCATTAGAAACCTTAAACACTAAGACAAAATATTTAAAGCACAAAGAAACAGCCTAGTTACACGTCTGTTGACATGACCGGCTTTTTTCCTAAAAATAAGAGTGAGATGAAGGCTGGTGTAAGATAGATATATGGTAGAGTGAAGATAGTGTCGCTTTTTAAAGACACAATGTTACATTTGTTTAAAAGAGAGAAAATCGAAGAATTTGAATTACATAACACATGGCACCATTTCAGAGTGAGCTTCCTATTTGTCGGCAGTGTGTTCTGCAGGCTTCAGGAGAATTGAAAAATGTGTATTTATTAATAATTTCGTTGTTATTCAATTTATTCCAAGTTATGAAAGGTTTTATTTTGTAAAGTAGGTAATTTCACTTTTCATCCCCCAATTCGCCTGGCAACAGTCGGCTAAATATATGTTCGGTGACGTGCGCAGGGCTCCGGTGGTGACGTCATATCAGAGCAGAGTCGTCCGAGAATCTCTCAGGATTCCTATGTTTAAACAGTGTCAAAAACGGGGATACCTTCTATTTTTGTTTTTTTTTCTTTAAAAAGTCATGACTTTGTTTAATGGTGCACATCTCATGTCTCTCCTGGGTGAAATTGGAAACATTACCAAGACACTGCTGTTTTTTTTTTTTTTTTGTTTTTTTTTTTTGGTAGCCTATTAAAATATCAAAACAGGAATCCATTCCATTAGCCAGAAATGTTCATGATAAACTTTTGTTACGGCACGAATAATTTCAAAACTGTCTCTTAATGGCAAATGCTATTGCAGCATTCAAGCAATATTATAGCAATATGTTTTAAATCAACAGCAAAACAAACACACAACAGTATGTAAGTTCATACGGAGTAAAAAAAAATAGGTTAATACTAATAAAAACAATATTGAAGAACTGAACTTACTGGCCCGGTAACATTCAGTTACGTAACGTTTAACCTTGAGTCTCCTGATAACTTGCACAGAGTAGATAAACGATATCAATGAACAATCGGAATGTGTTTCTCTTCTTTAGTTTTTTTTTTTTTTTTCAGTTGATTTCCAACACTGGTGTTTCCAAAACTGCAACAAGCATAATATATTAAAAAGTGAAAACTTCGAGAGGAACGTTTGGAGATTAAGTATACAGCTCTACGTAACTTAAATGAACAAGGCATTTTATTCAATTTAAGATTTGGGAACTTTTATCCCATTCGTAAACAACGATCCATTCACACTTGATTTTCCATTTACAAAATCAGAGCAATTTACTAGCACAAAAATGCTGACTATATATGAATCAGCCATTCTGGTTACACATTCAAAAACGGACACAAACTAAATTTTCCCAATGCTACAAATCTACAGGATTTTCTAGGTTGGCACAGTGTAGGACATAAAACAGTACCTAATGAATGGAGTTATAATATCAGCTGAGGAAATCGGATGTTGTGTTTATCAGGTCCAAGATACAGTTCCGACACAGCTCTGTTACTAACGTGCATATCGCCTCCGCTTCTTTCCAGCAGAACCCAAGCCAGCGCGCAATCTCTCCAGGACCGGGCAGAGAAAAGCCACTTAGTGCGACCACCTTATCCTGGAAGCTCAGAGCGAGGCAGTCCGACGGGAGAAAGTTCAGCGCTGGGAGACACGCACATATCACCAGGACGACTCTCCACAGCACGCGGGAGTAGCGCGGAGCGGCAGCAGGGGGCAGCGAAGCTAGGTAGGTGCTGCTCTCGTAGGGGGCGCACAGCTTGTCCACCTCTCCAAGGCGCACCCGGTCCCATTCCTTCACATCGAAGCTCTGCAGGCCAAGCAACCCCACGTCCACATCAGTCCGCGACGGCAGCGGCGTTCCCCGAATGACGCGCAGCTTTTCCCTGAAGTCCTGCATCTGCTGGAGGAAAGTGAGCGGATCCGAGAGCGAACGGAAAGATTCGGCGATGCTGAGCGCACGTTGCTGCTCCTCGATTGCCGAGCGGAGCTGGTTGATCTCTGGGTCAAAGGTCTGCATGACCGCGAGCTTTAGAGTCTCCAAGTCCGAAAGGATCTCGCTCCGTTTGTGATCCAGCGTGCGCAAAAGTTTGTCAAAGTACTCTGAGACTCGATCCGCGTCCCGCGAGACCCTCTCCAGCGCTTTCCTCTTCGCTCCCTCTAACGATTCCAGGCACGAATGCACCTCCGCGCCCTTCCAGCCCTCCACGACGCGAAATAACTCCTCAAACGCGAGCTTCTCGCGTTCGTACGCCTCCTCCAGCGCGCAAAATTTGTGTCCTTTATGATCGCCTGTCGTGGCGCAAAAGCCGCAGATGAGCTTCAGATCCGTGGCGCAGAAGATGTTGAGCGGCTGTCCGCTGTGAACTCGGCAGAGAGACATCCTCGGCATCACTCGAATCCTGTTGTACTTTTCCACGATGCCACGCAGGGAGTAATTGACTTGCAAGCTCGCGATGCCGTTGTGCACGGTCTCCTTTCGACAGGTCGGACATTTGAACGGCGGTCTCCAAGCAGGGCTCCGGTTACCGTCCAGGATGCCCTCCAGACACTTCTTGCAGAAGCTGTGGGAGCACGGCAGAACGCGCGGGTCCTCGAAAAGACAGCAGCATATTGGGCATGTGAGGTCCTCCTCCAAGAGCTCCATCGTGTCCTAAAGTGGAAAAAAGACATCAATATGAGAGCTTGTCGGGGGCATGACACATCAGTGCAACTTTCATCATCTTGGCAAGCGTCTTTCTCGTGCATCCCACACCGATTTTGAAGTCTAGAGCACTCAGTGCTATCCAGTGTCACTTTGGAAATCATCAACATTACGCTAAATAAATCAAGTATTTGTTTACATTTGCGACAATGCGTTACGAGTCTACAGTGAATTCCTAGACTAACACACCCAAATTGGCTGAGAATGAGAGAACTGCTTGCTAAGCTACACGTGAATGCAGTTTTATTTTAAAAGAATCAACATCATCTGCCTCGATCAGACGATATTTTTCAATGCACAGCGAGCGATTCTGTGGAAGAGGCACGACAGGTTAACTAAATATAGTAGGTCAGATTGCCTGATGATGAAGACTCCTGAGTGCACCAGTACTTCATTTTTAATTGCCGCGTGACAACTTTCGTGCAGGAATATCCAAGGACCTGTCCAACAAACTTCAAGGCATTGATTTAGAAAAAAGATTCCCCGCCGTCGAGTTGTCAAAAATGTTTCTTGGTTCGCCCGGGTCCAGTTGTCAAGGTATTACTACGGTTGTGGCAGATTTTGCAGGCGGAAAGCATCAGCAATTGGACCAGAAGCGCACTAGATGCTTAGGCAGTGTGCAACGCAATCGTGGCTCTTGTTGCTGTGCAGACTTCGCCCTTTCCAATTGCGAACTTTTAACTAGTTCAGGTCAAGTCAGTATGGCCAGGCAATTAAAAAGAATGCGCACAAACAGCTAATGAATAGTGCATCTAAAGGCAAAAATTTCAATGCCACATTCAGCGTAATATCCGCGTAGCGAAGTGTATTTGCAGACTGGAGCGTTTGAATGCACGTTTTGCGCGGAGAGAAAGAAATGTAGAGGATCCCTTCATTCTTGGATGGGGTTGTTGCGGGGGAGCACTCACTCTCTCCTAGATCAGCGTTTCTCTACAGATTACGTCAATACTGGCGTTACCCACCATCTACCCACAAAAACGCCTAATTCATCTGTTCACTGAGCTACAGTAACGAAGTGATTTTCGTTCACATCTAACGTTAGGCATGGGTTACAGACACAGACAACCAAAAAGCACGTCGGGTTTTCTGCTATATAGACGATCCTTCATCACGCCACTTTGGTCGCATATGCCCGTGCCATGTGTCAGGGTCTTGACGCATCGATAACCAATCGCTACCGAGTCACGTGTCAAAATATTTTGACCTCGATTTTTCTTCCCCTGTTTCCATGCCATCAGGAAGAGAAAGGTTTCCGAGGAGCCGCGCTCATTGGTCGAGTCAGGGATGAAAGCGCATGCAGTGACGTAATTGACCACGAGAGGGCTCAGCGAACCGGTTTGTCAGAAATGGGATAAGCGCTTTTTATGACTGCTTGTTTTTATTTAGTTTATGTCAATTCGATAATAACGCAAACCAAAATTCACAAGGCTTTGAACTTTAAACACGTTGCGTTAGCGTCTCGTATAAAATAATGTACAAATATATATGACCCTCTCAGTGAAAACAAAGCTAAAGTCTCTAAATCTAATTATGAGATGACAAGCATCAAAGTTGGATTTGATTTCAATCTTTGACACAGCTTTAGTCTAAAGATATAAAGGTGTTATTTATTTTCACAGAATTTTTTTACTTTATGAAGTCAGGGGTCACATATTTTCTTAGGCTTGGTGAGGTGAAAGTGGCACTTAAAAGCAGCAAAAATAAATAAAATTAAAAAAAATTCTCCAGTTTAAACTGTTGCAATTGCTGGTCACTGTCTATTTTCAATTCAATGGCAATAAAAATGTCTGAGTGATTATACAGATGTACATTTTTATATTTATAGCTTTTAGCATCAGCTATCTGTAACTTTTCTCTACACTGGCCAGGATGGACCATTTGCAAACTGGAGACTTTGTATTCTGGATTGATTCTTCAACAAAGAATACCTATAAGACCAAATACCAACGTTTGCTTTGTTATATAAAAATAAAAAGACATCTAATGTAGTAATTTGTTGCTTTTGCTGGAATTTTACATTCATAATTTTTTTTTTTTTTAATACTCCCCCATGCTAGCAGTTTTTTAAAAAGGTTTTGTAATATATGTGGATACGTTAAGAGGGATGAAGAGACCCAAAGTAAGGCATCTGTATATTTTGTTTCAAAATGTAAGTCTCATACTCCCCTATTTCTTTGTATTTATATATTTTTTTCTCCCATATGCTCTTTTTTTATCTATAGTGTACACAGTGTGAATGAAAATTGTGTAGTCTCAGTTATGAATGCCTTTCCGTGGTGTTGTTTAAAGCAATAAAAAAAAAAACAAAAAAACATGGAGCCTGCAAGCGCCCCCTTGAGGTGCACCACTGTGTGTGTCAAAACAGCACCAGTAGTCTACCATGATTTTTCCAAGGGATCTATTCTATCCTGGAAGCGTTGTGCCCTCCTGAGTGTGACGCGTGTAACTGCACTTCCGGTGATCTCGGCGCTAGAATGGCTGCAGTGTTTACGTGTTGTTTGGGCTGCTGCGGGGATGGCGGAGCGGGCCATGCTCCCCTCAAAGAGATGCCCACCGTACAGCTAGACACCCACCACATGGGTAAGAGTCATTTCCACTGCTCGGCAGGCTCACGAAATCAGCCATTTACATTTAAAGCGAAGAGATATGGCTAGCTAGCAGATGATGCTATACCTTTAAAAACAGCGGCTTTAACGCAAATTAACTAATAAATAGGTTCAACATCACTATTTTTAAATAAATAATGTGCATTCGTTCCTAATAGTGTCTAATTAACCAGGTTAAGTAGTCCTTACTACTCTGGACCACATGCTAGTTGCTAGTAACGTTATACAGCTGACAGATACAATGTCTGTTTGATCTCTTTTGTGACTGCGTGAATCAGATAGTGGGTGTCATTTCAGCCTCGTTTTTCTGCAGCTATCTCTGAAAACATTATGAAATGCATACCTGTATTTCAGTGCTGTTGCATGAGTTTGCTTGGCCTTTTTTCCCAGGGACGGATGTGGTCATCGTGAAAAGTGGGAGGCGGATCTGTGGAACTGGAGCTTGTCTTGCCAACGCCCCTCTACACCAGAACAAGAGCTATTTTGAGTTCAAGATCCAGTCCACGGGTGAGTGTCTCCATGAGAGTTGTTACTTTACAGCAGGGTCAGACTTTTCATTGTTATGTCGTAGGTTTTGCTTTGTTTTTAATATTTTTCTAATGGCTGTGTAGCTGCCAGATAGATGTATTTGTTGTCTATGGTTGGAAGGTTGTTGAGTAGAATAGATGATATCAAATAGATTCTGACATTAATGAATGAATGAATCAGTAAATAAAAGAAGCTTTGAGAGCACAACTCCAGTTAAGCAACTGAATCAATTACCAGAAAAAAAAAAGCATTAGACGTTAAGGGATGCCATGCTGACTGTTTTCATGTGGTTAAGCAATATTGTCGTTTAATATAAAAAGTGAACTTGACAGTACATTTAGCTTCTCAACAAATGAAAATGACAAACTAAATTGTATTTTGCTTAAAGACATATTTGTGTTTTAGTGCAATTTAAAAAAAATGAATAAATAAGATTGAGAGATATAGTCATATTTTAAGGTCATATTGCTAATTTAGTCTTGTATTGCTTTGAATTTATTGAAGTAATTTTGATTTAATCACAAAATGTTCTCCCGGTTTCACAGACAAGGCTTAAGCTAGTCACGGACTAAAATGCATGTTTGAGCTGTCTCAACTGAAAATATCTTGCTCTGACATATCTTAAAATATGTCTGTGTCAAGATACACACCTGTAATGTTTTCTTCCAAAGCATTTTTGTAAAAGTTGTTTAAATACCTTAATTTAACTGTGTGTGTGTGTGTGTGTGTGTATATATATATATATATATATATATATATATATACACACACAACAATCACTTTTTTTCTCCTGAAACTGATGATCTTCAGATGCATAAGTACGGCAGGCTCATGACGGTGTGCTGCTGTTTGTGTTTGTGCTGCAGGTGTTTGGGGGATCGGTGTGGCCACTCAGAAGGTGAATTTGAATCAGGTGCCGCTGGGTCGAGACAGTCACAGTTTGGTGCTTCGAAACGATGGCTCTATATACCACAACAACGAGGAGAAGAACCGATTACCTGCCAACAGCCTGCCTCAGGAGGGGGATATAGTGGTACTTTTTTACTGTTGGAATTTGAACAGTGAGCTATCAAATTAGTACTTAATGTACGGAATTGCTTCTGTTTGTAAATGTGTGTTCCTGTTTTAAGGGGGTGACCTATGACCATGTGGAACTGAACCTGTACTTAAATGGAAAAAACATGCACTGTCCAGCCTCAGGTATTCGAGGGACTGTGTTCCCCATAGTTTATGGTGAGTTGTATTTCTGTAATATTGTATATATCATCATAATATATCATACTGAGGGAAAAAAAGACACACACACACACACATACATTTTATTTTTAAATATATGCATGTAGAGTACCTTGCGAGTATTATAACCCCTACCACTTTATGTTGCTACCTTATGTTAAACTGCTTTAAATTACTTTTTTCCCACATTCCGCATCAATCCACACTCCATACACCATAACTGTACAGCAAAAAACACAGGTTTTTAATATCTTTGTAAATTTATAAAAAATAAAAATAAAAAAAACCCTGAAATAAGTTAATTGCATAAGTATGCATACCCTTAACTAAATATTAACTGAAGCATCTTTACCGTCTCAAGTGTTTTCTGTTTGATGCAACAAGCTTTGCACATCAGCAATTTGTCAGTTATCTGCCTCTCTTCTCCTCACCTCTTCACCTCTTAAGCTCTGTCAGGATGGATAGGGAAGATGCACACATTCTGGTTTCTCCAGAAAAATTTGATTGTGAATGTCCTTTAATGTCCATTGTCCTGTTGAAAGATGAACCTTCTGCTCAGTCTAAGTTTCTGAATGCTCTGGACTGGGTTTCCTATAAGGATATCTCTCTATTTTTCTTGCGTTCCCTTTACTCTGATGAGTCCCTCAGTTCCTGACACTGAAAATCAGCCCAAAGCATGAGTAGGCTACCAGCCCACTTTACTTTTGGGATGGTACTCTGAAGGAATGAATGAAGCTCAACTAGAGTGACCAACAGGTTCTTGGTCACCACAGTAACCAAAGTCCTTCTCCATCAATTGCTCAGTTTGGCAGGAGGCAAGATCTAGGAAGAGTCCTGGTTGTTTCGAACGTCTTTCACTAAGGTTAACGGAGACTTCTGTGAGCCTTCAGTCTTTTTTTCTGAACTGTTTTACAGATGTGTGGCTTGGCTCAAACCTGTTTCTCAGTTCTTCTGGCAGTTTCTTTTGACCTCAGTGCATGGTTTTTGCTTTAATTTGCATTATCAGATGTTGAACCTTATATTAAGATGTGTGTGCCTTTACAAATCGTACCCATTCAAATGAATTTGCCACAGGTTCACTTCACCCTAAGTGTAGTAACATCTACAAGCAATATGAATGCTCCTGAGCTAAATTTCAACTGTATTTTATTAATTTTTTTATTAGTTTTTTTTTATAAATTAGCAAAGATATTAACCTATTTTGTGCTGTACAGTTATGGTGTATGGAGTGTAAATTGATGTGGGGGAAAAAAAGTAATTTAAAGCAGTTTAACATAGGACAGCAACATAAAATGTGAAAAAAAATTAAGGGGTATGAATTCTTTCGCAAGGCACTGTATGTATTTGTATGTGTATATATACATAAATACACACAAATTTACACTACTGTAGTTTTATATATATATATGACATCATATAACTTATTTTCTTTTAGCTACAATCATACAAAAACTGTTTTTTAGACTATTCAAGAATTTATTAAACTCTTTTTCAGAAAGTCTAAATTATTTGGCTCTTTTAATTGAAAACTGGAACTTCTGTTTCTTACAAGCACTGTTAAATGCCTTTTTAAAAGAAAAAATTTCATGATATATTGCCTATATATTGGAGAGATGAAATGTGATAAAACAAGTTTTTGCCATTCATATGATGAGCTAATGTTGATGTTTGTAATCTCCCCTCTCATTCTCTCAGTGGACGACAGTGCCATCATAGACTGCCAGTTCAGTGATTTCTACCATACTCCACCTGAAGGCTTTGAAAAGATTCTGTTTGAACAGCAGATCTTTTGAGTTGTCATCTGTGTGCAGACACACACATAGTGTGGCAGCACGTGGTTTCAATCTTTTTCAGTGTCGCTTCTGCCTTTGCTGTTACTACTGCTGCTCTTGTCCTTTTGAAAGACATACCAGGCTTTATTTCTCTGTGTGTGTGTGTGTGTTTGGACACACAAATGAGAGAGAATCTACAACCCAGAAAACACTTTACATAAGCACTGAAGACACTTACTGATATCTATTTTCTGTAGTGGGTGATATTGATAAACTGAGCTTATCTTTTTATTTAATGACGATGTACAATGATCAGCAGCTGATCAGCTTTGTGTTTTTGATTTATGTAGAAATTATTGATAATGTATTGTTGACTTTATATATCTACACAAATATCAGCTTTCTTGAATGAACCAATTGTATTTGCACTAGTTACATGTGATTGAGAGTCAAACCAAAGCTCTCTTCTGTTGATTTTTGACGAGTCTGTTACTGTCGATGGCCTTTCATCTGAACTAGACATATTTATAAATTGCTAACAATAGCAGTTTACAGTATTTTCCAGCGTATTTTAACATTTTACCTCTGTGAACACTCTTGCACATAATATTAAACAAGTGACTTTGGCTGAACAGGTTTCAAGAGTGTCAAATAGACACTGAAATATGTCATGAATCGGTTTAACATGATCATTTTTGCTGTCGTAGCTTATATCTTATAACTCCTTCAAATGTTAAACTGAAGGAAAACAGTTCTTTTTGCTTCAAAATGTGTTTTGCTCCATCAATATCCTGGATCTGAAATAATTCACATCTGCACATAAAATTAATTACAACCGTGAACCTAATTTTGCTGGTTACTGCAGAAATGTTATGTTACTCAACACTAAAACCAGTCATGCATTAATTTTATTCACGCAGTTAAATACACAACCAATTCCTTAGTTTTATTGTTAACAGAACGGCCATGCAACTACCTAAAGACAATGTGCTTTTCAGAAAAGGTGCTCTGAAGGAGTTTTGTCCTGCAAGACTTGTCAAATCTGATCGTTCCCCCAAAAAAGCTTGAATTCTCTCTGTACACTGTGTCTTATGGTACATTCCTCAAGTGCTGTATTTAATAAACCTAAGTATTCTGTCTCTGTCAAAGATGTGTGAAATAATTGGACCAAATAAAATATAGACAACAATCAAGCACCTCCATAAAAATACATTGTTAAAATTCTAAATGTGTGCCTAGATCTTTGATAATTGGAATAATTCCAAATATAACCTGTCCTATGTTTATGTACAGGGAGAAAGAGAGAGAGAGACGTAGATGGACAGATTTATTAGTAGTAAATGTTTAGAATTTTGGTTTTCTAGTCATCTGCTACAGAACCCTTCAGCATCAGCCAGTAATATTATACTAAACATGGATGGCTGAGTAACTCTTTGTAAACTCCAATGAAGACCCTTATTGTTCCTATTGTCTTGATTTCTCAGCAGGTCTAGACATTAGTAATGGCAGATAGTAAGAGGTTCAGCGAACATTTGAGGGGAAAAAAGGGTTCCTTTACTATTGTTCCTGTACTGTTTTTAAGTCTGCACTGCATTGGTCTTCCAAAATGAGAGAGAGAGAGAAAAAAAAGAGTAAAAGTTAAAGGCACCCTTTTTTTAATGGTAAGTAAGTTTCCGTTATATTTATTATCTAATATAAATAATAGTTAAATTACATTTAAATAAGTCAAAGCTATTTAATGTATTTGTTAATTCTGAATATACATAAACTGATCTAGGCTACTTGCATGGGTTTTATTAAAGCATGTTATATTTTTGTTTTGGAGAGTCTCCTAAAGCTGTTAATGTGTATGCTGCCACCTAGTGTCCATATTTGGTAATAGACTTTTTTTTTCTCTCTTTTATGAAGGCACACTAAGCTTCAGGCCCTTCAGGCACGTTTGTGGTTGATCTGAAGTCAACAGTAAAATACACACAAAAATACAACAGACACATACTGCATTTATACTCCTTTAAATGTGTCAAAAACTGGGATTTGAAATACAATTCAAGA
>JAUMHE010000056.1:8387451-8417781 GCA_032359235.1 Enteromius mattozi
AAAAACCTGAACTAAAATTAAAAATGAAGTAAGAAAATATAAAAATAAAAACTAATTCAAAGTATTAATATATATTATAATAGTATATATATAATAATACAATAAATGCAGCCTTAAATCATAAATCCAATCAATTGTGCTATTCAATTCACTAGAGCATTATATAATGGTGAGATATACTGTAAGCTGGAAGATGATTGGCTGACCAATGTCCAATGTCATAATACCTGACCATTATGACCATTCTGCAGATCATCCCAAGACAAAAGTGCACTGCAAAACAACTCTATGATGAAACTCTAAAAAGACTCACACCTGTGCACTGTAGCAAGGTTCTCTAGTTGATCAGGGTTTAGACTGCTGTCCGGATCTCTGCGGACCGGTTCCCTGATGTTCTCCAAGAGTTTGCGTCCTTGGCTTAGAGTTCCTGCCATCTCCTCCTAAAGAGAAAACAGTGAAACAAAGAATAGTTTTGTTAGCTAAAAAAAGGAATGTGTGAGGTGGCACATATTGAATGCTTTAAGAACAGCTTTTTACAAATACTTTAAAACGGTCTTTTCTGCTGGTTTGTGCATTGAGCAGATTGCTGGCTGTTAGGACGTTGTTGGGGAGCTCTGTTTCTGCCAGCTCCCTACCGAACACTTGCAGTCTCTCAGCCATCCTCTTCACTAAAGCAGCAAAGCTTTCAAGATCCTAAAGGCACAAAGAAATGATCATTTAATGTATATTACAGTTTAACTAGTTTTGTGTATGCAGTTAGGTTTTGAATGGGTTAAAATGACTTTCAAAATAAATGCAATGTACACAGACATAACAAAGACTTATCAGTAGCCTGTCAAAAGATGTTTTACTCTAAATGAAGCAGGTTGTAGCTATGAAAAGCTAAATATTTCTAATATAACTTCATCCCTCTAATTATTGGCCACTTTAAATTACGAAATAAATAATTTAAAGATGACTGCGAATCAGTATAAGTCCTGGGTTGTGTTTCCCAAAAGCATTGTAAGCTTTAGTTGATTATAGCACTATTGGTTTCAATGGATGTACGATGTACTTACTGTAAGCTTACGATGCTTTTGGGAGATGCAGCCCTGGACAACTGCTGTAATGCAACATAACCTAAATAACTAGTGAGTGCACCTTTAAGGTGTGTATTTATTCTTACTGTGCGATGAGAGATCCAGGTCTTGTGGCAGTAGCATTGAGAGCCACCCAGTTCTTGTGTCAGTTGACTCCGCTCAATATAAGAGTGAAGATCAGCCAGTGAGCTTAGCATGATAACCTTTAATACACACACAGTCCTCATTATTTATGATGACATGACACTCATTAACATAACACAACACATACAGGTTACTTACCGGTACTTTAAAGTCATCTTTGTGAAGTTTGAAGAACACATCAGACAAAGTTCGCTGCACAATAGCACTGGGTCTCAGAACCAGAACAAGCCGAAGATTACCAGGAAACCAGCCCTACACACAAACATAAAAAGCACCCAAATTTGTGTTAAATATATTAAAGACATATTTTAAAATATTTTAGACAAAAGCTATCCAGATGTGTGACTATTGAAGGAATGGTTTACCCAAAAAATGTTTGCTGAAAATGTAAAAATCTGTTTTAGTTTCTTGTAAATAATGCTTGATCTGTGTACATTTCTCTCTTATTTAACCACGAAACAATGTTTTAAAGTTTAAGGCCCAGTCTTATAGACAGGGCTTAGCCTAAATCAGAATTAGTTCAATTTGGAAATGTATTAATATTTATAAACCTGCCTTTAAAAAAGCATTACTGGTGTGTATCTTAAGACAAAACAAAGGCACTGACATGTTTTCAGATCAGTGCACATTTCTTTCAGCTGAAACAGCTCAGATTAACATTTTAGTCTAGGACTGGGCTTAAGTTATGTCTGTGAAACTGGGGGGAAAGCAGAAGCATGCAGCTTTTCACTTCACTAGATGTTAATTGATGGACTGGTGGCTTGCTGATTACTTGTGGATTACTATGATATTTTTATCAGCTGTTCGAACTCTCATTCTGACGGCACCCATTCACTGCAGAGGATCCATTAATGAGCAATTGATGTCATTCTAAATTTCTCCAAATCTGTTTGTATGATGGCATTTTCAGCAAATTCTTATTTTTGAGTGAACTACGCCTTTAAAAACAGTATTTGTGTGCGCTAATATTGGAGTTCAAGACTCACTGAGATACGAAGTAATGTCCCCCTTAAACACGTCCATCGATCTCTACGCCTGTCAATCACTACGATGAAGCCCACACCCGCTGCACTCAGACTGGTGAAGAAACACATGTGGTATTGCTGTCAGCATGTATGATATTCAGACATGTGTGCTGCTGTGTGTATTTACCTGGGAACACTAGTTAGGTAGATAAGAACATTACGAAACTCTTGGTCTCCAATTTCACAAAATGAAGGGAACTCTGGAAAGATAATGATAGGGCTTCCATCCTGTCCTCTTCCCCCTAAAACAGACAGAAATATGAAGAATTACGAAAGAAAAACCTGCTCCGCTGATCTGTTCAACAGGCAAACAGCAGGGGGCAATAAATACCAGAAACCATGCTGTCTTCTGTGTTGGCATGCATCAGATATCTTAAATTAGCACACAGGCAAGCCAATGAAAAGCTGCTCACGCCACCTGTATGCTGTGTCAGTCTCTTATTGTGTGCAACTGATACTGACAGCTACACAACTGATGAAAAGGTTTGGGTGTTTTTATATGTTTTTAAAAGATGTTTCAAATGATCACCAAGGTTGCATTAATTTGGTCATAAATGCAGTAAATAGTATTATTGTAAAAAGAGACCAAGTCTCTATTATCCTAGTTTCTAGGTTTGGATCCTTCCCATGTAAATGTATTTTTGACTATTTTACAGCTTAGAAAAGTGGTTAAAAATAATTGTTCTATTATACTAAGTGCTCTTCTCTTTAAAAAGTCCCACTAATAAATGTAACCATAAACTCTGCAGCCAAAATGAAGGCACTGGAGAGAGTACGACATATTAGTGTTGTCAGTATTCCCTCAGGATATAAACTATGATTATACAAGTGTGCAAAGCGAGATCCAAAAATGTCACTCCAATCTTCCTATCTGTTCGCTCCTTTAAAACTGGATGAAGATACAACGTGATGTTTCAGTGGTAAGGCAGTGATGATGGAATGGAGAGGGAAAGAGAGAAAGCCAATGGGTGAAGATCCCCATGTGACAAAAATATAAATTTGGCAAGTCATGCCTTCTTCTTCCTGTCTCCATGACAACAGGACAGAAATTGTGCAAGCATTGTTTACTCTGTTCAGTTTAACAGTAACAACCTGTCATCAAAAACAACACATATTCAGATGAATACCTTAAAGCTACAGTGTATGTACATGCCCACCTCACATCAAAGTTTCTAAAACCTAGAACATCTTTTCCTTTTCCTTGCTTTTTACATTTTATCCAACCATCTATTTCAGACAGAAGCAGGAAATTACAAAAGGGGACTTTGACTAACAAATCACACATGGTACACGGTTTCATGTATGCTAGCATTTGTAACCTGTTACAAAAACACACATTATTGAAAAACTCTTATATTGCAATATATTTTACATGACATATTTGTGATTACACTAATTAAGATTAATGAAAGACAAGTATTTTGGTGTAATATACTACAAATGTGCAGTGTGAGTAAAATACATCTTGGCGTAGCTCCTATTATAATTTAGTCTATGAAGAATTTAATATTGTGAGCACAGTTTGAGACCTTGTTGAGATCTGATCCAAATCTTTAAAGAGGACATGAATGAGTATGATTACTGGGGTCTATTTTTAGGAAATACATCCAAGAATTGATAAGTGTGAGCAAAAGTCTCCATCTGCTTTCTATGAGACAAAATTAAGATATAATTATTATTACAGGGTGTACTTGAGTCCTCTTTAAAAACAAAAATTATACTCATATCCCTTTAAGTGGACCAGGTGTGAAACAATAATGGATAATATAATACTTAGGTTTTAAGGATAAAGAAAGAATTGCATATTTAAAAGATATTTACCAGACAGGAACGCAAACTGTCTCTTGAGCTCAGTGATGATGTCAGCAGCGTAGAGAGGACTAGACTCCTTCTGCATGATCTCATCTGAAACAAACACACAAGGCACACTAACATCACATCTACAGTCATAATATAACATTATACATTATAGAACGACATAACATCAGTGTTCAAGTTTTCAGTGTAACTTGGGTATTACAGTCATCCTGCAGTATCACCCATTAACTCTTAAGCTTAACACTCTTTTGCAGTTCCTTTCTTGCAACACAGCAAATAATTTTTTTAAATGACACTTATTATTGTTACTTGACCATTAGATGAAATAAACCACAAAAGCTAACCACAGGTAAGAAGACCCTGCATTGTGTCTTTGGCTGGTGTATGTTACCATCTGAGGGAGGTAAACCTTGCCCAAAGCCATTCCCATGCTCCGGTCAATAGCAACAGACGTGTTTAGAAAGAAAAGAGTAGGTGATTTCCTATCTATCTCGACCAAAACCACCTCTGGATACAGAGCCATAAAGTGCATACAACTAATAATCTTCATGCATATCCACTCCTTCTGTTATATACAGCCTACAGACATTTTTAACTGTTGTAATAAGAATTGTATTTTTGAAACCTACACACCAATCAGACATTATAAGCAGTACTTCAAAGTGAATGACAAAGGATGTCTGAAAAGAGGGAGAATATATCTATTTCATTCTTTTGTTCTTTAAAATAAGAGTTGTTCCACTGGAGTCAGATTCACACCCTCAGGATGTTCACACACATTGGACAGAACGTCATCTGTCACATTTTAACTGACTTTTATTGAAGTGTTCACCTGTTCTGTGATGCATTGCTCCGCCTAGTGCTGCCCACCTTTTATACGTGCTGACATATTATTTATTATTAGTTTATTATAATTTTTGGCTGTTACAGTTAAGAAATCCATCTGCAGTTTCTCTCACCCACTCTCAGTTCTAATAAATTACAGAATAAATTATTATTTAGAACAGTATATTAAAGTAAAATTAAAATGGATCAATTACCCTTAAAAATAAATTGTACATTGTAAATGCATTGTTTAAATTAAATAATAATTAAAAGCTAATATTATTATCAAATAGTATTAAATAATTAGATATTTTAAAAATAAAATCAATTAATTAAACAAAAGTTCTCACTTACTTTGGAGCCAGTGACAATGTCTGGAAAAGCGGTAATATTTCTCCGCCTCTGCTAGAGGAATGCAAACCGTTTTCCGTTCGTTCTGTACATCCATTCCTCTGTTTTTCTGATACCTCTTCCACTTGTTGTCTAATATCTTTCTAACTCCCTGGTCGTCTTGTAACCATAAGCAGCGACCTGAGAATGAGCTACCTGAGACAGGTGCACCAGTTAATGACTTCCTGTTTCTCTCTGTGTTTCTCTCTCTCTCTCTCCTCATTTTCAACCTTAACACTCACTTCCTGGAATGGATTGGTCCCCTGACGCACATACACAGGTTCCCTTCACCTGCTACATTTCTATAACTGATAACAGACTGATCACTGACTGTAAAGAACTGTACTTCCTTTGTTTCCACTCTCTATGTCTGTCTGTGTCAGCACAATCACCCCAAAAAGAGTCTGCCGCCCCCCCAGGAGCCCCTTCCCCCATCACACTGGTGGATGAATGAAACCCTGTGTGTGTGTTTGGTTGGTTTCTCTCTGGCACAAGAGGAATCTGAGTGCGATCTGATCTTGCTGAGGAGAGAAAGATAAGAACTGAATTCAGACCAAGTCACTCAGAAGCCATTCAAACCAACAGATAACATTTAAAAGAAGAAAAAGTCTTTTTAGTCTGGTAAATCTCTCTAGGTCCCTTCCTCTCTTTCAGACACATAGAAATGTAAATACTTTTCCTTTGGAGTCTCTGTAGGGCAAAAATAGTCAAACTAAACTTCACATAAAAAATAAAGCACAAGCACATATAATCCATGTCACAATAAATGGCCCTAGAGAAAAAAGGAATGCTTTAATAAAAAAGTAACAATAACTATTAGAGCTTATATCACTGTAATGTTTTGGTACACAATATTTACAATTATTCTTAAGGATTTACAAAAACTTGTGGATTTGTTTTTGCCACATTATATAATTTGTAATAAAAACAACAACAAAAACAACCACAACAACACAATTGGGAAAGTACGAAATAGAAGATTTTTCATTATTTTATTCAACTCCATGGCGACATACTTTTCAAAAGTCTGGGGTCAGATTCTATTATTTATTTAGCAAAGACACATTAATTTTAGACATTTATGAAGTTACAAAAGATTTAGAATCAATCCTTTTGTTTTGATCTTCATCAAAGAATCTTTAGGAAAAAAAAAAGACAGTTTCCACAAAAATATTAAGCAGCGCAACTGTTTTTAACATTGATAATAATAAGAAATGTTTCTTGTGCACCAAATCAGCATATTAGAATGATTTCTGAAGGATCATGTGACAGTGAAAGTGCTGAAAATTCAGCTTTGCTATTAAAGGAATAAATTATATTAAAAATAACTTTTTTTACTGTATTTTTGACCAAATAAATGCAGCTTCTAAGATACTTTATTTAAAAAATATTCTACAAAAATTATATAGTACAACCATTTTGAACATAAAGTGCTACATTTTTGACAGTGTTAGCATGCTTTCACTCACTCTGTTCTTGTACCAGCGAGACCAGAGGAAACTGTCCACGTTCATTGTCTTGTTTTGGACGCCTTTTTCTGGATTTCCTCAGCATAACTTTCCCCTTTATTGTCCTCTGATACCTGACCTCACACTGTTTCTTTAGTTAGGCTTTACGATAATACATGGTACTACACACTAATTCACTGCTATTGTTACAGCATCAAACACTAAACTCCAATTCAGAACAGCTAGTAGTTAAACAACATACGTGCTTACCTAAAGCCAGTGTACTAACTACTGCAGCAAGCTTTGCTGCTGCTGTGGAAAAACTGTGTTTTATGGTATCTGTTTTTGTACTCAGCGGCAAATCTGCCAAACACACACACATTTTAGTCAAGTCACCCCCAGCATGAATCTCACAGGAGCGTTTTTGGGAATTCTCTTTCAGCCTTTAGGCTTCTGAAAATGAGGGCAAGCACAAAAGTGCATAGGCACAGACTTGTACACAGACAGTACAGTCAGGGCAGTTTTGTATGTCACTGAAGTATCTTTCACAAATTCTTTTACAGAAATGTTCCACTGTTAAATGATGAGACATTAGATTAGGATTTCCTGCTGCATCATATTTGATACAGGCCTCTGGGTTATCACCATGATCAAAACTGCTGAAAAATCTGTTGCACACAATCTGCAACATGCCTTCTGTCATTTGATTGACAGCTCATACTTTGGTTCATAGTTAGTGAGAAAAAGGTCTTTTAATATAATTGTACATATGTCTACATTCAGATTGTGGTACACATGTATTTTTTGCTGTGAAATCATTCATTATTTATAAAAAGCAAAAGAATATTTATAGTGCTATTAATATTATAAGATAACATTTGATGGACTATATTTTTTGATAACTCAGCTATATATAGGCCTATATATTTTTTTAAGAAAAATCTTGTTAAAATGTATGTATCAGATATACAGCAATTAGCTTTTTTGTACTTCAATCGTGGTTGTATTGCATTTTATGTACTATGGATATATTTAATATTTATATGCATATGCATTCAAAGTCTGTTATGCTGTTATAAAAAAACAAACATTATAAACTATAAAAATGTCACCTTACGTTTTGGCCAAATAAAAATTAAATCGCCAAATTGCATATACCTTGGAACCTCCTCGATTGTCAGATTCATATTCTCACTATATCATATATTAGCCTATATGGGGGAAAAAAGCCTGATGGATCAAATGTAACACAAAATATAAAACATATATGCAAACCTTTTTTAAATTTCTTTTACATTTTGCCAAAAGGTTCAATAAATTATTCCATTAAAAATAAAAAGATTCGTTGATTATTATTTCATATGTCAGGCTTTACTCTGATAATATTTCAATAAAACAATATCACACAAGCAAAATGCTATTGTTAGCGTGGTAATAATATAAACCCATACCTTGCCCATAAAGTGACCAAAATTTGTGGCCACATATAAGATTATGCTGTACTCATTCAAAAGGTGAATAATACTCATCACTGAAGCTATCAACATTAAAATGCATGTAAACAGAACCCATAACCTCTTTAATAACTGCGTGTGGAGTGACAATCGTAGATGCTCATTCGCAGTCCTTACCAATGCTGTGAGCGACATTGCTCAATCTGCGCTGTAGCTCTTGCACGACCGCCTTCTCTGTCTGCATCCAGATCATCGCCATCCTTCACTCCAGAGGGAAGGAGGAAGGATAGAGTGGACTGTATGGGAGGAATATCACCCTCTGCCCTTCAGTGATGGCCAATTCAGCATCAGCATCACAGAGAGAGAGAGAGAGAGAGACGAGGGAGGGGCTTTCTGATGACACCTACAGAGTCAGACATTCTGAATATAACCAGCATGTGCACACAGAATGGCATGAGATGATGCTCCTGTTACACATTGGCGCCACCACCAGGACTGTTTCTGCTATTACAGCACACCACAATGTACCTGGAGGCAAGGGTGAGATGAAAAGAACGGATGTTACTGACTGTGATAGATTTTCTTGCTAAACAGAACAAAACATTGAACGGAACATTTAGTCAACGAAGAAAATGTTTTAGGACTAAAACAGATAAACAGAGATGAAGATTACTCAGACAAACCTAGTCTACTGTGTATATTGGTATACAATCTGCTGTAGGTTCTATAGCCTAACATTAGTCATGAACGTAATCTGTGTAGACAATTGCACATTTTTTGGCTCTCACCCATGCAGCTGGTTCTTGGTTAGTTGCCACGGTGTTGCTATGCGGAGTTTTATGCTCGTTGCTATGTTGATAAGACTTGAATGTATCCTTCTATTAACGTATTGATTACTCAAATAAGTTTAATACTTTGAGTTTTGTTTAGCTGGTACATAATTGAATAAATGCGGAATTTAATGTTTACATATTGAAATGAAGAAATGTTCATCTTCTTCTCTTTGTCTCATAAGTATTATTTATGAATAGGCTATTACTCTATCCGGTCTTTGTTTTTTTTTTGTTTTTTGTTTTTTAAGCTCATTAATAGTAATATTAAAGCCTTTACCTCATCTGTGGGATCCAAAAATTAGTCCCTTGCAAACGCGACGGAGGGGAGGAGGAGCATGGGATAGGACAGGGTTTCTGACTACAACTCCCATCATGCACCGGTGTTTGCGCCAGTCTCGCGGGCTACGCTTTGTTATGGCGGTATCGTTCGAAACCTACCAAAGTTCAGACGTCAACTGCTGAAATATTTAAATACCCGAGTCGGCAACCCAAACCAAGGTATGACATATTTACTTCATCTAAAAACCTCCGATTTAAAAAAATGATATTGCATCGAAATCTGGTTTTATATTTGAGAACGCTGGCAATATTTGCCGAACACGTTCACTATGTTAGACTCGTTCCCCAAACAGGATTTTGTTTTTCCCCTGACAGTATACTAGATTTATAGACACAGTTAACGTTAGTGTGTCGTTTCAGTTTATTGAATGGATTCCATTAACGTCAGATGCAGCTGCTTCAGAAGTAACTTAACATTACTAACAGACAATGTGTTGAGTGTGTTTAACGTTACCTGAAATAGTGCGCTTTTTATTACCTAATGGGATAAACGTATGATTGTAGGAGTTTTAATGCAGTAATAGCCCATCTCTAAAAATAGTCTTTTACAGTTAAATGACCTCTTATCAACTCGATGCTCTCGGCACAAGACTGTAGGATCAGTTTATTTATGAATACATAAAACTTTCACTTTACAGTGTAACTAATGATAACACATTTGTTGTCAGCGTTGAAAGTGAAAACTATTGTGATCACATCACATACAAAGAGATGCACAACTGAGAAATTTCCTAAACGTCTTAAATATTCTAAAACTATATGGCTCATCTAATGATAATGAGTTTTGCATTTAAACGCAGGAATATTACTGTAAAAGGTGACACGGTTTAGCTCTATATAAAGCACTATAGTACTATAATCTCTTATCTGTCTCCTCTCTGTCTGAATAACTCCACACAATGGCACAACCAACAGTTTTAACATGTATTTATGAATGCTCTTTTTCAGGGTTTGAGCCAGGTCAGCAGCATCATGATGTCGTCTCCAGCTGGACTCCATTTCCTTTCCCAGTGGATGCCGGACAGGTCCCGTGCTGGGGTGATATTACACGGGTCCCCGGGTGAGGCCGGTTCTGGGTCCGTCCGGAGCAGTGGCAGTCTAGTGGATCAGGATCCAGATGACTCTTTCAGCTGTCAGTTTGCCCCGCTGCCCCTCTCCCGGAGCAGCAGCTGTGCCAGTGTAGATGTGTGCAGTCCAGGTGGAGGTGGCAGGACACTCGGGGAAACGGAGCTGTCTGATGCGTCTTTAAACAGTGAGATGCAGAGTATCCAAGAAGTTTTAAGAAACACACGGGATCTGCCATTAATAGCTAAGCTTGAACAGGTGAGTTCCCCAGTTAATATGAATTTTGCTGTAATCTTGCTCATTTTTCTGCTTGGTATTTTCTTCTTGGGTATTTTAATCAGGGTTAATTTTATCTCATATATCAGATAAAAGGATGTTTTATTTAAAGTGCCCCTGTTATGAATTTTTGAAAATTAGCTTTCCTGCAGACAGTGTGTAACACAGCTCCAAGTGAATGAAAACATCCTGCAAAGTTTTAAACCTGAAAGTGCATCGTGTATAAAGTTATTGTCTCTCAAAAAAAGAGATGACTCTGGATCATTGAAATTCCAAAACCAAAATATCGGGCCTTTAAAATGCATTATGTTATTTTACTCTTTTTCACAATTATATACATTCTTATTTCTTTATTGTTGCATTTTAAGCTACAGTTATTCAAATGTTTAATGTTTAGTTTTGATAGTAATTTAACGGCTTATTTGTTTGACCAGCTGAAGCAAATGCAACATCGCATGCAAGAGCAGCTAAAAGCCCACCAGCAGGAACAGCTGCTTAGACTACAACATGAACCACAAAGACTTCTGGGAAAACCACAGAATACTGCAGGTGTGTGGTTTATGGTACATGTGTACACAAAAAGCTCTTATTTAGTACATAGTGTTAAAAAATTTTTTACAGTATAAATATACATTCATGAGAGTTTTAAACTTCACTTCATATGGTAGATAACAATTAAGACTGGTTGAGATTTAACCGGGTCTCTTTGCATGCCACTCTAGGGACCACTGGGTGGAACCAGGAACAAAGTTTGGTGGAGTTGAACAGTGGACATGATGACAGTGATCATAACTATGAAGAATCACTTCAGTCCACGATTGAAGAGCAAACTATGTACAGAAAAGACTCAGAGCCACAAGATAGGTAAACTTCAGAACTTTAAGACTGAATACAATGCCATGGACAACTGCAGTGTGTCAGTCTGGTTAAAGTGTTAAGTGTGTGTCTATTTTAGACCTATCAAATTGGGGTTTGGTGGGAGAACATTTGAAGAAATACTGGAAGAGCAGCTCAAGATGGAAGACCAGAAACTGATGGGCAAGGTCAGAACACAAGGTTATTTACTGAATGTCAGTGATGTTTAGAATCAGTAACAAATACCATCAAAGCATGCCAAGTGTTGATTTTGAGGTACAAAACAACCATGATTTATGAGGTTTTTTTTATATTCTACAAGCACCTTTTTGGGCAAACATATAATAAGTTTCATATTAATTTTTTTTTTTCTTGAATTGTTCTTATCTTTTTTCACGGCTCATCTTCTCGTCTTTTTTCATATTCACTTATGTAGAACCCCTCTGCTGAAACTGTGAAAGTAAAGAGACCCTTTCTTAAACGAGGAGAAGGTCTGGCCAGGTTTACCAGGGGTAAAGCCGCTGTGCCACCACACAGAAAAAGTCCACCTAACCCCAAGCCCTCCTCATGTCCAAATCCAAAAGTTTTCCAAGACCTGGACGTGAGGTCCAACAAGAACAAAAACAAAAAAGTAGGCTCAAAATCCACACATCCCATGATCCAGCGCAAGACTGCTGTACTCAACAAAGAGAATATTCCTCAAAATAAAACCAGAGCTCCAGTCACCAAGATGACCGTTCAACCTCGTGTTCTTGTTGGACACCAGAGTGAGAATATGAGCCAGCAAAAACCCAATTCCTCGTACAAGCAGAAGGTCAATGGTGTCACCACAACAGACAGCTATAAGGAAGGAGCACTAAGTAGTGGACCAGAGGCTAATGCATGTGTTGCAGAAAACTCATTTGAGGTTTGGTTCACAGAGCGGAGACAGCGCTGGGAACAAGATCACCAGCGTGAGTGTGTTGAACTCGGTGAGTTTGAGTTGCTGGAACGAGCAGCGGATGAAATATCATTCTCCAGCAACTCATCCTTCATCGGTACTCTCCTTCAGAGAGGCCACAGGCGTCTCTCCTCCACACCCATCAAAGCGACCAGTCAATCTGTACTACCTAGCCGTGGTCAAGGTCCCGCAGTAACTCCTGAACCCATGTTGGGTGCCAGTGCACCAGTTCCTCCTACAAACACTGTGATACAGAGAGACATCGTTGGCATAGCCCAGAATAAACAGAGAGGGTTCTCTAAAGAGGAAACTGATGAAAAGTTGGATGACAACTCATTAAGTAGTAATTCAGTGTTGCAACCCCTTCCCATTCCACCCATAACACACTGCTTTCAAGTGCCTACCACACTGCCTTACGATAAACGCACCTATCAAGACAGGGATGGTGCCAGCAGTCCAGATGAGGACGAGAGTTTAAGTACCAATGCAGACTCTACTCTCATAGAATCAAGGGCCCAGTTAGAGTTTGATGACGATGATACCTGGAATGAACCTGAGGAGGAGTCCCCATCAGAGAGGGCTCTGAAAAGAAAGGTAGCCTTCTCTAAGGGGGTAAAACCAGCAGGTGACAGTCCACATGCCGTTAGAGAAAGTAAAGAAGCCCCACAGACATGCCAGTTGGTATCAAAGCTGTTTCCAGCACTAAAGCCTAAACCTTCTCCTCCAGTAACAATGGTGCAGGAACCACAGAGCATGCTCAGTGAAGAAGGAGCAGGTAACGGTTCTGATGTTTTACATGCAGCTATCAAATGTGCTTATTTGATTATATAAAAGAAAAACTTTTTACTAGGTATGCATGATATATTGGTACTATATTGTTTACTATTCTTTTTAGTGTTTATCTAGTTAAAACGCTATAGAATTTTATTATAAACCATTTATCAGTATACATTATCATTTAAACGCTTGTGGTCAGAAAAATGATTACACATTTGAGCCTTATGTTTACCAAGGCTGCTTTTTTATGATCAAAATTACAGTAAAAACACTAATATTAGTCTATTAGTAATATTAGTCTTTTTAATACATTAGATAAGCTTTGCCATAAGTTAATTTTTACTTGTGATGGCAAAGTTAATTTTCAGCAGCCATTTTCCAGTCACTATCACATGCTCCTTCAGAAATCTATACTAATATGATGATTTGGCTTTGAAGAACTATTTCTAATTATAAATCTTTAAAAAGTATGTAGTAAATCCTGAAACTCTATTTTCAGCTCAATCAAGACTTCTTCGTGAGCGTTTAGTGGAGCTGGAAACAGAGATTGAAAGGTTTAAATCTGAGAATGCAGCACTGGCCAAACTAAAGCAGGAAAACCAGGACACAAGAGATGTTCTCAAGTATAGTCCCTTTTCTTTCTTCTTCAAATACCATGTATATTTTGATAATTTTTCTACGGTTCACAGCTAAACTATAAATGCTTCAGCAATATGAATGTAGTTATTTTTCAGGCTGAAAACATTTGATATTAAAATTGAAAAAAGAAAATACATTTCCCATGCAGAAAAGAAAAGGCTGAATTTGAAAAGAAGAGGATGGAGGAAATTGCAAAATGGGAAGAGTTTAAAAGGGAGGAACACAAGAAATTGCAGCGTGAAAGGAAGCTTTTTGAAAAGCATGCAGCAACTGTGAGAGCAAGACCTGATAAACAAGAACGAGATGAGATCCAGGTCTGGATTTATCGTCTTTTGGAAAAGTATCATTTGGACACTATCAGTTCTGCTAATTAGTTGTTATGTGTTTTAAATGTGACTGTTTTTGTCTGTATTAGGCTCTAAAGCAGCAGTTAAATGGGCTGCAGGAGGATTTGCGCAAACGAGAGTCTCGTTGGAGCAACACACAGAGCCGTCTCCGACAGCAGGTAGACTCTCTGAGAGCAGAGAACGCGTCCCTCAGAGACCAAGTTCAGACACTGGAGAAACTGCGCCTTAGTGCGTGGAAGAGTGCTGAGAAAGAGAAGGAAAAAGGAAGGTTCTCTGCATCTAGTGATAAAACTAGCATTGGATACAAACGTACAGATTCCAGGGTAAGAGTAGAAGTGGCAAGTCTAAAAGATTTTTGCACCCATCTGTTTATGTATACACTACCGTTCAAAAGTTTGGGAATTTTAATTTAAGTTTATTGTGCTCATCAGAGCTGTATCTTGTTGATCTAAAATACAGAATGCAAAAATAGATTAGAAAATAGAAAATCTGTATTTTTGGTCTAATAGATATCACCCTAATGAGCATAAGAGACTCCAAAAAAAATCTTACTGATCTCAAACTTTTAAATGGCAGTGTATATAAATCATGTTTGGTGAATGTCAGTCCTGGAGAGTTTTGTTTCAACCCTAATCAAACCTAAACAAGATAATCAAGTTCTGAAGAGTTATGTGAAGCTACAGGCAGGTGAGTGTAAATTAGGGTTGGAGCTTAACTCTGCGGCTCTCCAGGACTGGAGTTCGCAACCCGATACAAACACTGAAAATTGTTTATATAAATAACTTACAAATATGCATATAAATGTTTGTAATATTTCACACGGCCTTGGTATGATTTTATGTATTTAGAGTCCCTCTCAGAGTTCAAAAAACAACAGCAGAAAGGAAAGTCCAGAGACACATATACCTCTCACAAACTCTGGTATCTATTATTCATCAAGATTACTAATGCATACTTTTTGTGGTTCTAATCATAAAAATGTCTTTTATTTACATTTCTGTATTCTTACATTGTGATTCTGAACAGCTTTTTTCCCTGAACAAATGAAAGAGAGTATCAGCTTCAAATATGAGCCAAGTCTAGTGGAAACCCAGTGTTCGGATGGACTAATTACAACTGAGATGAACCATGATGCTCCACTAATTAACTCGCTCTCTGCCATTGAACAGTCAGAGAAGGAACAGGAAGACATCACACAGTCAGACAAGGTACTCTTTAGCTCCAACTCATAGTTTCAGCTAGTCCCAGATTGAGGGGAAAGCCATTTTGAACCAAACTGAGCCTCAGAAATTGTAGAAAATGATGGTTACAGTAAAAAAATTATCAATATGTCCACTTTTAAATGGTCATTTGTTGTCTAAATCAAATACTCATATTTCAGATTGAGAAGGTGCTTCCTGATGGAGGCCGACTTGTTGTTTTTCCAAATGGAACGAGGAAAGAGATTTCGGCAGATGGACAGACAGTCAAAGTGATGTTTTTCAATGGGGATGTGAAACACACAATGCCTGATCAAAGAGTGGTGAGGAACAGACTCTGAAATTATAAATGTTTCCTTATGACATTTGCACCAGTGTAATGGATCAGTTATATATATGTAAAAACACATTCTATTATTTTATATGCGGGAATTTTTTTTTTATGACTTTGCATTTGCAATTGGAGATGTGAATTTGAGTATATGTATGTGTGTGTGTGTGTGTGTATATATATATATATATTTAATTAGCAGTATCCTTTTTTTTTAGATTTATTATTATGCAGAAGCGCAAACCACACATATTACCTATCTAGATGGGATGGAAGTGCTTCAGTTTCCTAACAACCAAATAGGTGCGCCTGAATTTGTTTTCAAAACATGATTTTAGTGGTCAAAATTGTAAGTCTTAATCTTCCACTCTCTTTTCTCAGAGAAACATTTTCCTGATGGTCGTAAAGAAATCACTTTCCCTGATCAGACGGTGAAGACTCTTTATCCTGATGGCAAAGAGGAAAGTGTTCTCACAGATGGAACAATAATAGAGCTGAATTCGTGAGTAAACTCAAAGCTCTCAACCTTAATGTGTTATAATAAAGAGCCACATTAAAGTCACACCATGTTTATTCTGCTGTCAGGGATGGTAGTAAGGTGATCCAGTTTAACACAGGTCAGCGAGAGATACACACTGCAGATTTCAAAAGACGGGAGTATCCGGATGGTACGGTTAAAACGGTTTACTCGGATGGACGGCAAGAGACACAATACCCGACAGGACGTGTGCGCTTAAAAGATGCACAGGGTCATGTCATTATGGACACTAAGGCATGAAAAACCCAAAATATTGTTTTATTTTAAATTAAAGGAAAACAAATGGACTTGAATGAAGTTTGGTGAAAGATTATCTGTATTGTGTAAATGTGTCAAGTATTTATTTGGAGTGTCATTTCTGTAAAAAAAAATAAATCTTTGTATGTGTCCTAACACATGAAAAATGATAGTTTTGAATACTTTCAGAGATAAAATAGGCTTAATGCCATTAGATGGATTATCATAATTCCTCAGAGTGTACATACACTATTTTGCCAAAAGTATTGAGACACCCCCCTCTAACTAACATGTTTCACTACTTATTTCCATGAGAAAAAATCTTAATGTTCATGCATATAACGATATTCTAGGGCAGGGGTCATCAAACGTGATCCTAGAGGGCAAAGATCCTGCAAAGTTTAGCTCCAACTTTAGTCCTTAACACCTCCCTGCAAGTTAAGTATACCTACTAACAGCTTGATTAGCTGCTTCAGGTGTGTTTCATTAGGGTTGCTGCTAAACTCTACAGGACTCTTGGGTGCTTCTAATTTTATAGCACCAATTTGGACAGGACCCTTTTCTGATTCAGTGTGGAAGAACTGGACTGGTCTGCAGAAAGCAGTCCTAATCCCAGCTGAACAACTCCTGGGGCCAAAAACTCATCACCAATGTGAACATATATGAATAGGTTACGCAGTGAAAACAACTTTTTCTTATTAGGAAAAATCCATCTTCCAGTTCAAAAAGCAAAGTTGAGCCTACATGTGTTAAGCTGGAATGGTGATTGGCTGCTGTGGCTGGAGAGTACACGTCTGCGACCCGTTACTTTTTAGAGCTTTTCTCAGTATTATTCATGAGACTTAACTTTCATGATCCACTCACTGCACTGTATTATGCAAGAGGTCATCATAAATGGCGAATTCAGATCTTTTGAAAGAGCTCAAACGCTGTCAGTTCATCTCTGTAAACATGACACTAACAATATTTAATATATCAATATGAGGATTAGTTGTAAAAAGGTTCTGCAGGATACTTCTTTCAATGGTCTGGAGATAAAAGTGCATCAATTGGTCATGATTGGGATGTGACTGATAACATCCAACATAAGAAAAAACGGAGCAAATCAGAGTTGACAAGTTTTATTTCAGCTCTGCTCAACATACAGAGACATTAAATATTAACAAAATAGTCCTGCTACTCTGAAGCAGCTTTGAACGTGAACAAAAATATTTAACAAAATGTGTCATAGCTGCACAAACAAAATTGGATTAATTTTTTAACATAAAATGCCTGCACACGAAAGTAGCATAAAACCCTAATTTCTAAAACTAAGAACATAAAATGTTTTGCTTTCTAAGAAGCTTCTATGAAATCTGGTGATCTACAGCATCACTGACACAACCTGCAGGAACAGAAAAACAACATGAAAAAAAACTAATGTTTAGACAGTTCTCTTTCAAAAAACTTACTTCCACACTTACCTTTACAAGATTTATGCATAATCAGCGAGGCCTTTCTCCACCAGAGGTCTGTGAACGAGTGTCCCTTCCGCATTGTATAACAGCACAGTCAGCTGTGGCTCAGTTGCCTGAAATGGTACATTTGTATAGTTTCACACAAATTTCCATGCAACTGCTTTGAATACAAAGAAAAGTGTTTTACATTGCCATTTAACACAATTTGCTCCCCTTTATACCAGTGTTTGTCCTGGTTAGTATATAATTGCACGGTTGCATTAAAAGTTAAATTAAACTATCTTTTTATTTTTAAGTTGTCACATCTACTCTAACATTTAAAAGCTATCAAAAGCAATCAGATCACAAGCAGACTGTCAAAAATGCAAGTTATGCCAGGTGTAAAGGCAGGTGTTTTCCCCAACTATGAATGAGGCGTACAGTGACCACTGCAGTGAGCTCTCCGTTCAACAGGTCGATCATCTCCATCATGGCTCTCATACTCCACTCAGGCCGGTAAGGTATCCTCTCCAACTCCTCACATATATTTGTTGGTTTGAAGCCTGCTAACTTGACATAAACTGCTGCACATGGGAAATGATGAAGGGATGCAGGGAGTTGCCGCAATCTGCAGTGACAAGATTATTTTTGAGATGTGGTATTTGATTTTAAAATTTTTACATTTGTTAAATTTACTGAAATTACATTTTCAGAACAAAAGACCTGGATATATAAACGTAGATCTGCAATTTTAAGACCTGGTCTTTATATGAATTTTTTTGTGTCATGCTCAAATATTATATCAAAAATATACTACTGTTCTAATGATCCTAAATGAACCAAATATTCTTTAAATTTCTACAAGAACGAAAAAGACTCTCACAAGGTGTTAAAATAGCAATGGCTGATTAATCTGTATTGTCTCACTTTTGTGTTGGTAAGATGTCATCCGAACCAAAATCCACATGTCTCACGAGTAGCTTCACAGAAGGAGTGAGTTGAGAAAAACCCAGTATCTTCGCACGATAATATTTACCATCGCTGTACTCAGCCAGACAGGGACACTCTGCACACAAACACTCAATTAAAAACGTACATCTATTCTCCAAACCATTTAGCCTATGTAGGGCCACAGGCAGAGTTTCTGGAATAAATTTGATAAAATAGGCATGCATACAAACAAATACCACAGAAGTGTTTGCATACAATGAAATTAACCACAACCAAATAGTAAATATAACCACCAATTGGGAAGTCTGTCAGCAGGCTCAGATTTTCGATATTTTCATTCACACACTCAAGAACTTCCTCTAAACTCTCTTCTTGCTCTTGTTCGTACAGAATCTTGTCCAACAAACACAGGAACACCTGCAAGCACACATTACATTCAATGAAAGCAAGAGATTACATAAGTGTGGACACATTTACAGATGTAATTCTTGCAAAAGAAATTCACGATGACTTCAAGTTGGTCACACTTCTGTGATGATCAACAGAGCTGCTAGGTTGGAAAGTGACTCCTGTTTCAGCTGTACAACATACATCTCTAACATTCTTGCCAACAAAATTTCACCTAATACTGGTGCTGCATTTTGCAAATTGGGATAAACTCTTTGAGACATGATTTTACAATAAATGAATCTTTAATGTCATTCTTTTTTTTTTTTAAGATATTTTCTGGAACAACTATTTTAACTTTGTTTATTCTGGCTGAAGCACAGTAGTTGCAATCTATAAGAATAATCAGCCTGTGTTATAGTTTAAAGTTAAATATATTAACATTAATTAGGTATGTTTGAGAGTCTTATGTTCATTTTGAGGTGATTTCACATTTCTTGTTTGTATGATGGTAAATACAAATAATCAATACACATTAATTTATTTGTATTATTATTTCTAAAATATTATGTAGTTTATTAGAAAGAGGTTTCATAGACTTGGCAAATTCATTTTCAGGAGTTTGTAGGTACAGTCATCTTTTATTGGTGTTCTTGAGTTTTTCTGAGGCTTTTTTTTTTTTCATTATTATTCATGTTGATAACGGAATTAGATCATATATGATATATTTCTTCATTTCGGTCTATAAGTTTTGACCGAATCATCCATCCCTAATCAACTCACATACCTCATTTGGGGTCCGGATATGCTTGACCCTGGCAGGGAAATGTTTTCTTGATTTAGGAATCTGGAGTTCTTTATAAACCCCTAAAACAGGCTGGGGCTCCTCCAACCCCTGAAAACACAACATACTGCTCTGAAATTTATTAAGCAAACCGAGTGACGTCTATGAAATTGAAACAGAAATTCAGGAATTGTATGATGCCAACAAAAACTAAACGTCTACCTCTGTGTTCAGGTCCCAGTCATCCAAATCAGGGACAGGAGGAGGAACCACATAATCCTGCACATAAACACAGTGACAATATCTACACCTCAAATAAGCAAAACAACTCTGCTTTTACTAACATCTACTGATCAGACCTCCTGGCTGCTGCTGGCAGGATCAAAAGTGGCATATTGGTGATGCACCATAATCTTGCTAAGCGCCATTCCATCCACCGTTATCTCAACCTTTACACAGCCACAGGGATCCTCTGGGTGCTCCTGCAAAACAACAGGTTTATAAGAAGAGTGCTTATCAACACATGATAATTTACATTTTAGTAATAAATAGGTCTGCTATACATGGAGAGGTGTAGATGTGAGTTCACTTACAATAATGTGGACACTGACCGAACGTCCAAGTAGCAACTCCTTCATGAGCACCACAGCATCCCACTGCCATCCCTTCCCAATCTGTAACAGTTAAAAACCAAGTATTTGCCACTGTTTTTAATCACATTTAAAAATGACTTTCAGTGTAGTTGGAATTGTTCTTTTTAGTACAATTGGAATACTCTCTCGTACCCATCAAATCGCTTCATCCAGCCATTTACTGGTCTAAAACTCCAGAATTAAAATTTTCATTACAGTATTGCTGAAATAATAAAAATGTATTTGTTCTGACACAAAGGAAGATATTTTGAAGAAAGTTTGCAACCAGGCTGTTTTGGGTCACCATTAACTTCCTTAGGTTTTTTTTCCTACTATGAAAGTCAATGGTCAATATTTAACCATTGTCTATAGCCATTAAACATTACATTTTAATTAAGAACTATCAATTTTAACATTTATTAGACTTATTTATTAGCTTCTAATTTAAGTAAACTTAAAACAATCTTCACAAACCCATTATAATAAATGTTATATTTAGCTAGGCTACCTGTGCCCCTCAGCAGAAATATACAGAAATTGAATAAAGTAATTTAACCACGTCATTGCATATTCATAGTTTTGATACAAAATGGCACAGAATACAGTGCGCGCCAGTACTACGAGCACAGTAGTTTCCACGCTCGTTTGACTCACTCCTGCCGCTGAAGTGAAGTAAAAAAGGTTTAGCTGACAAAAATTTTTTTGAAAAGCCTGGTGTGGACTGCAAAGATGATCACAATGGCCCATTTAAATTGGAAAAAAATCTGATTCATATTAGCACAGACACGTACCGGTATGACTCCATTTATCTCACATGGGACACAGAGCTGCGGCACATCCTCACAGAGGACCATCGGGTACACATGACAAACCGGGATACTCTCCACAAGTCCCTGATCCACATATTGGACCTAGAACAATTACATCGCAAACTGGTAACAAAACAATATGACCCAAGGTGTTTACATTTGAGATTATGAAATCAATTACATATGAAAGTGATGCAATGCTTTAAAAGCACACTGACTTTCACGTGTCCTCCAATGACCTCCTGCACCTGACCTCTATACCAGAACATGTCTGTTCCCATGACAGCACATCCCAAAACTCCTTTCCAGTTGTAGTTCTTCTGTCTTGGCAGGGTTTTAATGTGCTGTTGCAGACGCTCCCGTAAGCGGTCAAACTCGCACACTGAACATGCAGAAAAAAATTAAATAAAAAAGTATTATGGACAATTTCAATAACATACTACCACAGTCCTTAACTCATGACTCATGAGTTTTCAGTATTCAGTACTAGCCAATCCTAACAGATGTCATTTACAAAAAGTCTTAAAGGTTTAGCAGCAAAAATGCACAGTTTAAAAGGTTGAAAGCGATAGAAATGTGTCATAAAAACAAAATTACTGTTTTAGTGAGGAATAAAGCACCACACACCTGCCTGGTGTGTCATTGCGTAAATGACACCTTGTTCGGAGATGGCCGAGATACTCATGAGTGCGTGTCCACAGGGAGGCAGTTCTGGAGGGGGGTACGAGTGTGTCTGCACTCTCTCTGGTGGTGGGTTGATGCGAGGGGTGGGTGTGGGTGGTGTCTGAGGAAGGCTTGTGATTCTCTGTGGCTCAGGAATCTTTTTGCTCATCACACACTGTTCTGAGAAGACCGTCTCGGTTATGGAAGCAACCCTTAGAAAATCAGTTCAATTAGTATTTACAGATCCACATTAATGGTGATGTGACCGATCAGCAAAATGAGCAGAAACGTTTTTCTTACTTTCTCTCCTTTAGAGCAAGTCCTTCACTGATGAGGAAATCGGTGAAACTGACGTTTTGACCAGCACGGTTTGAACAGAACAGAGACACCAGCACTGGCCTGGCGGATGAGTCCTGAAAGACAGAAATTGTTTGTAACAGACAAAATCTTGTAACACAGATACTCCATAGTTTTACAACTCCTTTACATTAATATGGGATCAAATTCCCGCTAAATGTATTGCAGTCATTAATAATAATTAAAAAAAAAAAAAAAAAGCTTGACAAAATTAAAAAAAGTAAAAAAATATTTCATAAAATTTAAAAATGAAAAAGTTTTCAGAAAAGCAAACGATGGTCACAGATCATGCGTTTTTAGATTTCAGTTTTACATTTTTTTTTTCCAGTGACTACAATACATTTGGTGGGAATCTGATCACGTTTGTTCTAACCTTTATGGTCATTACAGCCATGGCACCGGTCAAGTAGTGAGAGATGAAGTCACAGGCCGTGGCTGTCCATGTGGAGCGACCACCAGCTGGCCTGAGAGTTAACATGAACAAAAGGGGAGAAAATTAATAAGAAATTACAAAAGTCCTAAAACACTATGAAACACTAAAAAGCAGCAAAACATTACAAATCTGAATGGGTTAGTCTTGTTTGAAGTTGCAGTAAAAGTAAAATAAAACAAGTAAAATAAAATAAGCAAAAAGAGGGTTACAATAGTCTTCAAAATAGGGCTGGGAGATATATATCGAACGATATATTATGCGCATCTCGTCAGTAAAGTCGGTTCTTTGATTAGCGGTAAATCTCCATCAGCTGTTTTCAAATGCAGCGCCAGTTTATGAACAGAGCCGTAGATCACTGACAAGCTACGCGTTGAGTTTCGCGGGTGATTCAATATCGTAGCTTTTCAGTGATCTACGGCTCTGTTCATAAGCTGGCGTTCCTTTTGAAAACAGCTGATGGAGATTTACTTTACTGACGAGATATAAATAAGAGCTGACTTTAAAATATTCTGTTAGAAGGTTTACAATTGCAAAATGATCTTTTTTTTTTTGTCTTGAGCATTTAAACTGCCCATTATCCTCCAGAAAAGACCTACATGTTCTGCTTCATTGTTTTGGTTTTACAGCATCTTCTGCTTTACAACAGTAACTGTATTGTAATTTGAGATGCATCTTTTCGCACTGAGAAAAGCTGAGGAATACATTAATAACCCCGAGGGACACATTGAGATTTTTCTATTTTGTTTGCTTTTGTAAGTACTGCCCTTTAGAAGCTAGCTATGATACTGGAATGATTCACAGAAGATAAATTAAGTACAATTTACCCTAATAAAAGAACATTTTGCAGATTCTAAAATAAACTATGCATGCGCATCAGTGACTGTAAAGTGGGGGATTGTTTACCTGACACCACTGAGGTTACATTCGAGTAAGAAAGATCCGATCAGATCAGGACTGAGGGGTCTGAGATTGTTTACATGGAGATTCACTTTATTACCAAAGTCACAACGCAAAACCTATAAGAAATAAATAACACACAACACTCAATATTACACCGACAAAAACAAAAACAAAATCCCACTCTTTATTTATTCAGTTCAGTCAAAACGCTTGCACAGTGCACCTTTACCTCTGCAACACCACTAGTGGACACACTGCACACTTTTCCTCTTTCCCAAACCCCAGTGTTGTTGGCAGCACAGAACATCTCTGCTTCCCAGAGCATCTCTTGTGGCTCTGATTTAGAGAAGAGAGTCTTCAGCGTGTCATGAATTCTGCAAATAATGCACGCAAAATAGCAAGGTTACAAGTCTAAACACTATTGTCTTGACCTAAATAAATGTGTCACTGAAAAAAGGACTTTTTTTGTTTTTGAAGTTGTGCCAATAGATGATAATATTGCGTATCGATGAAAGTTAAAGACATCGCCGGTGGCTGATGCCTTTGACGATATCAAGACGATTATTACTATTATATTATGGCAATTCCAATATTAAATATATTTTAGATCATCCATATGCTACTCCACTGCAAAGATGTAATGTGTAGTTATGAAATTACACTAACATTAGGCAACTTTTAGCCATACCCTGGAGTTGGTTCACCCTCTAGCCATGGATCAAAGCATGTAAATAATTAAATTACCATGACAATATTGTGTATCTGCAATCTTAAAGGCTAGTGATAGGACAATATGTCTATGAAGCATATCGACCAACACTAATGTACAATTATGGAGTGAGGAAATCAGGCACCTCTTCAGCTGGCTGTCAAACTGCAGCAGCTGCACATAGATGTTTCCAGGAGAGGTGACATGTGTCACACGAACTTTTATGTCTTTTACACATGTGGGCAGAATCAGGCTGGCGTTCAGCTCTTCAGAAGCAGGAGGAGGAGTCAGAACAACAGACAGAGGCTCCTCTTCAAATGGAGGGTCCCATACAGTTGTCTCCAAGGGCTGGGTGTCTTTAATCTGGCATCTGATAAAGCAGGGGAAAATGAATATAATGGACTTTGGCTGAAAGAATAAGCAAGAGGAAGGAAGTACAGCAAGACAGAAAAAAGAAAAAAAAAGATAGAATGAAACAATTAACTAAATACACAGACAGTCCAGATGGTCTCTTTTTAGTGACTTACTGTTTACTGGAAACAGCAAGACCATGTCTGACCAGCATATCTCCAATTCTGGCTCCAGTGCAATCATCACCAATCTCATACAGACACACAGGTACAGGTCTAGTGCCAGGCACAAGCTCTGCATCAACGTGAGATTAAAACAAAAATGTACAGTATACCACATTGCTCTCCAAATTACAATTAACAAGGCATACATTATGGGCAATAGATCATTGTTTAAAAGAGGATATATATTTTACATGTATTTGTGTTTATGCAGGTAGAACTAAACTTACTTTTCGCCACAACAGTGATAAGTTTATGCTCCACAAGTTCCTTGAACACAACACAGGCTTTATCACTCCATGTTTCCTGTGGACTGTCCACATCATTCAGACTGCACCACAAGGCCTAATAACAAATAGAGATTGTTATTTATCAGAAGTATTGTGCAGATGATTCAGGTATGTTCTACAGACCTGTTTGACAGACTTGCTACAGTATTCAGTGTTTCCGACAGGATTTTGTGAGACTTGTGACGGGCAGTTGACGTCACGTACTAGTTTACACACAAACTGACTCACAATGACGTCATAAATATGTGAAATAAGTTCTCATTAAAAAAAACAACAAAACACAAAAAAAAACCCAACAAATTACACTACAAACTTGCATACAACTGAATGCCCAACAAAGGCTGTTTACGTTATATTTTCTGTTGTCATACATAATTATAAATGGTTAACAGGACCGGTTTTGGCTATATCACTGTTTTGTCTCATTTGGCGCGCTGTCTGCGTCTGAATAACAATCTATTAGAATATTAAACAATGAATTATGTTCATATTTAAAAGTCCAAAAAGTCAATAAGCAACAGGTGCTTGGAAATGCTTTTTGCACTCAATTATTGACGAATCTGCTGTGGTACAGCCAATTGAAAGCTCTGTTTCTCTACCGCTCATTGCACAGCTAATCGCAGAGAGAGGTGACACTGTGCTTGGAGAGTCAGACTTTGCGTTTGTGGGGAAGAACTGGCAAAAAAAGTCACTAGGTTTGTCAGTATACACCTGTTATGGAAAAAAAAAATCCGCCAAAAAGGTCTGAAAGTTGCTGAGCACCATGCTAAAGTATCCAAGTGCAAACTGGTTACACTGCTGGTGCTGCTATCTGGTGCAGTGGGGTAAGTTTCTTTGTCCAATTTCCACATACTGGCAAGTAATATTTATTAAGACCAATGTGATAATGTAGGAACAGTTGTCAAGTAAGTTTCATTTATATTGTTCCCCCTTTAAAACAATTGTTTTTCGTCATAGTATCACAGTATACACGTGAATCTAAATCTTACCATTTCAGGCAAAGCAAAGAACTCATCCTTTATCTGTCTCAGATCTTTAACAGAGAGAGTCTTTCTGTAGCCAAAGTCCACATACCGAACCTCAACCATCCGGCCACCAGGAAAACCTGAAAAATAAACAGGCAATCCTTTTAACCTTAAGACATTATATCAAAGCAACACTGGCTTTCTTTTACATGTTTGATATATTGTACATGCATGAACTCACCTACGACTTGAACCCTGCACCATTCTTGGTCATAGCAAGCAACGCAGGCCTGTGAGAGAGAAGGGCAGTAGATCTGGAACTCACTGGTGGCCTGTGGACGACTGTAACAGTCCTGGAGCTTCGAGTGCAACAGCAGGTACTCCATATTTTCAACCTACATTCACCAAGGATGTGTAAATCTCATTTTCAATTAATTATTCCATTTCATTTTGACGTTATAATAAATGTGTTTTTTACTCACTAGTTGTACATAGAAGTCTGATGGTGTGTTCACATGAGAAACCATAGCATTGACCTCAACATTGAGTGCAGGGTGAACTGATGGGTAGAAGAGTAGTGGTGCACTGCCAGGAGAGACTATAGGAGAGTAGAATCTGTATAGAAGTCATATAGCAACATTGTTAATGTTAAGAAATATGTAATTTGGTTTTATTCTGTTTTTGTCATGGTTTACCAATAAGCTTTTTATTTCTGTCGGTAAGCTCAGTTCAGGTGACAATTAACATACCTGGCCAGCTCCATGAACACCAGGTGCTCCCGCAGAGACACCATTGGTGTTTTCTTCAGATCCACTAATAGAGTGTCTCCATCCTCAGCGAACACCTGCATCTCCACAGCCTCAGATCCCAACAGGCTCCTCATCGCGTCAGCTGCTTCTAAACTCCACCCTTTGAGCTGATAAATAACAAGTTACACCAGTTCTTGATTGTGCATATTCACAAGTGATGCTGAAATTCTTAATATTCTCTAATAACATGTAGAAACACAAAACTAAATCTGAAACACAAATTCTTTTTGAACCCTGATGGAAGCACAAATACAGCAAATACAGAGTAAATAAATCTCAACAACTTGTACCAAGTCTGCAGGAACGATATCTTTAAGGGAGCATTTGATGGCCAGAGCAGCCCAGCCATTCATTTCACCCAGAGTAGCAGCATCGGGTCTCCGCATACACTCATTCAACACACTTAAACCTCCATCACTGAGAGAAAACAAGAATACAGTGAATGAATTTGCAGATTTACTTGAGATACATGAGCATGAAAAACATTATACGCAATATTAAGAAATAAAAGCCTCTTTCACACAGTGATACCAGTAAATTTCAGTAAAATTACTGGTAAATTCAAAACTGCACTGTTCACACAGGCAACGGCAAAGCTGGAAAAGCACCACTCACACATCCATTCCAAAACACTGGTAATATCGGTGACATCATCATTAACCTCTAAACAGCTGTGCTTGTATTTATAAACATGCAGGGGTATATGTGGTCAGTCTTTTTGTTGGTTTAATTTTTGTTTCAAACTTTCACATTCATGCAGCTGCTTTTGTCCCATAGACATCGTATAAGACAACGTTTGTGATGGTCGCTTATTTTCAGATATTTGAGACGCAATGTTTTTAGTTTACTCATGACCTGACTTTTTGTCTGCATCACTAACAGTCCGCTCAGTCAATGACAAATTTCTTCATCCGCCCAGTTAAGGCGAATCGCTTTAACTTCACTGTCATTCCAGTTGGATGACATTTCTTTTATTTTTGTAAACAGTGCGGAGTGAAAGGATTTTTAAAAAAGGGCCTGTTTACACATGATCTCTTTCCAGCAATTTACTGTATGTGTGAAAGGGCTAAATGAGAGCATCTCTGCCTTTAAGTGCTTACATATGTATACACTATTTCTCACCTTGGAACTGAAATGCCCTTGGAAAAGCCAAAGTCTTGGAAGTAGACACATAGACGGGAGACTTCTGATGCAAGGCATTTGGGCACACTCTGGAAGCACTCTTTCTGAAAGAGCTCAGTCACTGTTACCCTACACCACACATCCTTCTTCCAATAGACAAAGAGCACAGAGCCTGTGCACAGATACGAAATATAAGATAGCCACATCTTGTTTGGATCTTCTTTTGAAAGCATTGTCTGTAAGTTTACTTCTGCTCATTCATTTTCTATGATGTGTATAAGAGATGTAAAAAAAAAAAAAAAAAAACATCCTGACCCCAAACTTATGTTTGTTTTAGTCAACAACTAAAATTAATACTGATCAGTGATGAAATTTCACTGTCAAACAAGACCATCATTAACATGCATATACCTGTCTTGATTTCATCACTGAACGTGAAGAGGCTACTGTCTCCCGAGCAGAATTCGTTGACCTTTTTGGTCAACTTTTGGCCTGACTTCTGTTCTATCATATAGCGTACATAAAAATGTCCAGGGTTCACAATGTGAGTTGCCATGACATAGTGCACCACTAAAAAAAACAAACAAACAAACAAACAAATAGAAAGTGAACTCGATACTCAAGGAACAAGGGAGCTGTCTTGGTAGTTCATTCAGGAGATTAACCTACAAATAGGCCACATACATTTAGGCTGTGGAGTTAAGGGCCTGTCAAAATGCTGCCTGCGATGTCTTTTTTGCACTGTGCGCCTTTCAGTGCACCTTGGTTCAGGTCCTGGGGTACTATGACCTAAAAACACAGGAGCTCAACATAATTTATTACATTAAATATAAAAGTCACTTCACAGCCCTAATACAAACATATCAAATATAGTCACAATCAGACAGCAAAATTATCAGCATGATTCCCCCCCCCAAACGCACCTATTTCCACTATCTCTGAAGAATTGTCTATGTCTTCCATTATTTCCTCTATGAAACTTGGCCTGCACATGCTTTTCTTTTCGGCAATGGGATCTGCATTTCCTCTAACAGACTGACCGGAGCTGTCCCAGACCTCCACATTACTCTTCGTAACGTGTTTGAAAGGCTCCTCTGTAACGTCTTTTAAACTGCTGTCATGATCATAAAATTAACACAAACATCAGATCACACAAGGTTTCGTTTCAACAGAGCACACTGTATAAACACTTACCAGTCATCATTGTCATCTGTAATTTTAAGACAGTTTCTCAAACTGTTGACAAAACTGTCCACTTGAAGACTGCAACTATATATAAATACAAGCAAAATAAAGAGAATTTAGAACGTATCTAAAATCAACAGCTAACGTTATTAATGATATTGCATATACATATATGTGAGATAGATAGATAGGGAGAGAGAGAGAGAAAATATTAATTGCATTCTGGAGCTCTTATACTAGTTGTGTAAAATGGTTCCCCTACCAGAGTCCTGAATGCAATGACGCAGAACTCATGTTGTATGATTCAGCATCCACTGGAATGTGTAGTGTCTCCAAAATCTGAAAACAATTAAAACAAAGCATAAACAAGAGTGTTGATTTTGAGAATTATTGTAAAAAAACTCATTTGAATATTTCATGTAAAAAAATAAATAAAAACAAATTCCTTTCTAAATTACTATTTTCTTTGTTATTGATAGTAAAATGTATAATCACATTTCACATCTGTGCACTCTTGCAAAACATTTAACAAGAAACGTTCAAAAAAAAATTCCCTTTCCATCTAGTAGAAAGCATTTTTGTCTTTGAATTTATAATTGAAACCTAGAGCTGCACGATTCTGGATAAAATGAGAATCACAATTTTTTTTCTTAGAATAAAGATCACGATTCTGGAGAATTTTTTATTTTTTTATTTTAAAGATTTACCCCTGGAAAATAGGTTATCAAACAGCAGTAAAATAGCACTTAAGAAATGAAATGAAATGT
>JAUMHE010000056.1:8417881-8432802 GCA_032359235.1 Enteromius mattozi
ATTGTAATTATTGATGTATTTGGTGTTTGGTCATGTGATTTTGAGCACCTGGATATAAAAAGGGTGGCACACTATCAACCATTTGTCTGATGAAGAGCCTGTGTGCTCGAAACGTTACACCTGATATGCGAGATCTGTTTTAACTATTAAAGATTTTTTGAGCTTAGGTGTTGCCGACTTTGTACCACTTTGTCTACTGGATGTTTTTTTGGTCGAGCACCCGTTTTGAGATTGATGTGCATGCTTTTGGTCCATTTTTTCTATATTTTATTTGAACCAATTATTATTGTCTAATTTTTATTATGTGTCATTTTAAAGTGTATTGTTTGCTTAGGTCTATTTTTATTAACACAAAAAAGTTATTCGATTATTGTCAGAAAAATCATCTGATTACTCGATTACCAAAATAATTGTTGGTGACAGCCCGAAGGCATATATATTACCCATTCTTCTTGTTTATATTAATATTTGATGACTCATATTTTGATTCTGTAAGATGAACGCTACCATTTTGAGGTGTAAGATGATTTCATTTTAAGATGACTTGTAAATATTGTTATGCCTTTTTGTAAACATAGCCAAACCTTTTTGTAAATGTATACAAAAGTTTGACAGGAAAAAATAGATTTATAATTACAATATTTTACAGCACTTTAAAAAAAACTAAACAATGCTATTCAATACAGTGCTACACTATTTAATTTTCATCATGTTTTATACCATAAATCTTATTAAAACTAGTAATCCCTCTTCTGTGTGCCCTAGTTTATTTTTCAACATGTGTTCGTTTTTGCAAACATAATCAGCTGAGTAATTTACATTCTAATGGCTCACGTCAACAAGACATAACAGCAAATCATATTCAAATATAATAAATCGCATGTTTGCTTGAGGATGAAGTTTCAGCTTTCCAATGCAAAAAAACAAAGCAACTTAAAAAGTTAAACATGATATTTATTGCAATCAATCAGTTACAGTTATTTCTGCATTCAAAATGTATAACAACAAGACGCTCCCACCTCTCATTGTGACACAAAGAATTGCAGAATCTGCACAATTAAAAAATTACAAATCACCAAAATTATAAAAACTACTTACGGCAGCATGTAAATAATAATATTAAACGATAAATGTTATCATTTAAATTTTTGTTTTCTATTAAAATAGTATGTATTAAAATACCTGTTATTAAAGATATCTCCATAATGCAGTGTTTATGAGATACAGCTGGGCTTTATTTTAAAGATTATATTTTGGGTGGGGCTGTGGAGGACTCTTTTTCACTGTCAACTCGAGCATCAGATATCACGTCTGGCACACGCAGAATCATCCCATCCAGATCCTTCCTCAAACAGACCTGACAGCCCAGACGAGATCTAAAAGATGTACATGCAAAAAAGAAATCATTAATATCAAGTCAACTCATGCACTGCTAAAAATGGAAAGTTTTTAAATGTACATGCGCCATTTGAAAGGATCTGTCATTAATTAAATATCCCTTAAGTTGTTCAAAACCCCTAAGACTCATTTAATACATTATGGTTGAACCACTGGAGTAACATGGACTAAGAGCTATTTGCATGGCTTCTGAAGATCATTTTAAAATGATCTCCTATTGTTGAGTGATTTGGTTCACTCACGTGTCTGTAAGCCCATAAGCTAAGTCCAGCATGTCCATTTCCTCGTCAGAAACAGCTCCAAGCTTCTTATAAACGGCCTCATCGAAAATAAGGTGGCATGTAGAGCAGGCCAAAGTTCCCTCACATGCACCTAGTTCAACAACCCAGAAGAGAGACACAAAAATATTAGCCTGCAACAAGCTAGTAAGACTCACAGTCATTTACATTGCCATGATAAGCACTCAAATGTTTCTCAAGCTGTTCACCTTGTATTACCTTCAGATTAGATACAAAAAAGTCCTGTAAAGCTTTAGTCTGTTCACAGTAGCCAAACAATTTTTGCCTTTCTATAGCACTCACCTTTGCTTCTTTTTTTTTAACATCAGCCTGCAGTCTTCATAGACAGTACACAATACGCACTAGAAAAATGTTTTGTCATGTAGTCTAAAAATGTGCTTCACATGGATTTATTAAAATCAAAATTTATTTAATAACATGACCCGAATCAACCGGAACACATTTGGAGACGACTCCATCTTAAGGATCAGAGCAGGAACAAATCACACGTTTTTACTTCTTATAGTGTGTGAAGGAAAAAATGTATAGCTGTCTGAACAGTCTAAAAATGTAAGTTTTATTTATATACAATATTTTTCACAACTTACCAAATCCATCAATATCTAGATCATTGTTAACAACAACATCGAGTAGTGATTCTCCAGTTAAAGCTTTCACCGTAATCCTTTTTCCATCTCGATTCAGAAAGTGAACGGTCACCTTCTCCTCAGCCCTGCACAGAGACATTTTTAAGTGCAAAGACGAAGCCATCATCATAGGAGTTATATGAAAAACCTAGAACAATGATTTGTTGTATCCTTAAGCACCTTTTGGTGAAAACTTTGGGTAAACCTCTTGTTGTTCTTGTTAATCAGACCACTGTTTTAAGAAGCCAAAGGATTTCCCTTCAAATGTAGATCCCTGAAAAGGGATAGTTTTAACCCATTTTAGACTTTCCCTGACACAGCTCTCTTTTTAATTTTCAGGAAAATTGAAACAACAACTAGCTTTTGTGCTAAATGGAATAATGTTTAGTCATCTACGGTTCAATACACAACTACAGCAATATCCTGAGCATGAATTCACCTAAGCTTTAGTAAAACCCTGCTGAGAAAAGACGATTTATGCATGGAGGCTTAAGCACAAAGAGGGAGCATGAAGGGGATTTAGGTGCAGTGGTCTTCACTAGGCAAAACATAATATTTGGAAAATGTTTGCTTTATTTGCCCAAATACAGTACCATGTTTTGCGCGTTTGCCGTGTACCAGCCATTAAATGTGTGGGACACCACTCTTCCATTCTATTAACTTAACGAGTTCAAAGCGTTACAATGTTCAGCAGTCAGGTCCAGAGGGTTTGATCTGCGTGCGTGTATGAAATAACCTTCAGGAAGCTTCATTTATCAGTGGATCAACCGTAACAATAATCACATTAGTTACCAGGCATAGACCCAAAGATAATAATGAGATAAAGACAGATAACATAACATAAAGAGGAACACGTTATTACACAATGTACACATGCTCAATATACTTGTAACCCAATAGCCTTGACCCACCAAAAAAAAAACAAACCCTGCAACAACACCGCTAAACAACAAGTTCAACCCATTGCACAAGTGGACATACAGTAAGCCCCATTGCATTGGACATAAAATATCAAAGAATGTAGATTATGCAAGCAGATTAACTTATCTGGACCGTGTTTTTAATGACTTTTACCCTATAGATCCCAAGGTCATTTTAGTCGATGTATGAAATCCCTTCTCACGTTCACTAATGTGTCCTATCAGACTACTAGAGGTGTAGTTTATCACAAACTATGAACACGATCCACTAACACTTGACAACAATTGCATTTTCAACATTATGTATATTATTTTATTACGTGAGCCCCAAGAAACTGTGCCACTGTGGTGGTGGCATGTTTTGTTTGACAGAAACGCTAAAACAATTTCTACTCGTTTTGACATTTTCTTATCTAACGTTATCTGTTAACCTAATGACGTTACGTGTTTTATGTAAGCCAGACTTTTGGGGACATTACATCACCACACAACTGCTGACAAAATTGTAAAATGGATCAGTTTTTAAATACTCACTGTTTTTGAAAAGGCAGTTTCTTACCTCAGTGGATTTGTTAATGTGTTTATTCCTCTACTGTGTGTGTAGCTCCCGGTCACGCATTGAGGAAACGCTCTCGTCTGGTGCGCCGCTTTACGTACCACAGCCCCTCGCTGGAGAAACACTCTCAGTGCACACGCAGACATTGTAATATATTTTGTTTACAGATCGCTGAAGAACTAACTAACGTTACCACCGTTGCATGTGTGCTGGAATTAAACTTTCGACTCTTTATATGAGGCGGAAACTGCGCTGTTCAGTCGTGACGTCAATTTGTAGGCCAACCCGGAAATAATTCTTAATGTGTTCCTTCAGGAACGTGCTTTGATTTTTTTGTTGAACAGCGATATGTGTGTGTGTGTGTGTAGATTGTGTTTTCATATTTTGTTCTACTACATACAGCTATACCAGTCTCTCTCTGTGCTTGCATATTTTGTTTATATGAGACTGTCGAGCTATTTAAATATTTAAATATCTTAATAGAACAATGACCAACATTTGTAATTATTTTAGTCTCATAATTGACATAGCCTAACAGTTGGCTAAGTCTTTCTGTAAGCTTTGAAACATTGCGTGTTGTGTGTTTTAAGTGTAGGGCGATATAGATTTGTACAGTATACCATTACACCTATGGACAGTTCCCACAAGGACAGTAGGCCTAAACCAGACAGCGTGTGTGTGTGTGTGTTTATATCCCGGTGTAATCCTAAATATACACAGCCCTATGGGGACTCGTTTCATGGTGGGGTCCTAAATTGAGGTCCCCTTATGGGTACGCAAGCTTATAAAGCTCATAAATTTTTATCTTAAAATGCAGACAGTTTTCTCTAAGGGGTAGGTTTAGGTATAGGACGACATAATATACAGTTTGTACAGTGTATAAACCGTTATGCATATGGAGTCCCTACAATGATAGCAGTCCAGACGTGTGTGTGTGCATTATTAAGATCTGCTGTATGCCACTGGTCCATGATTGTGTACATGTATTTAACGGAATCTGTAATCGTTATGTCCCTGTAAAATATTTAATTTAACTGGACTTAAATAAATTGTTTAAATATGTGTATGTGTGTGTGCAAGCATGTTGAAAGACACTGCTACCTAATGGCTATTCCTGACAACAGCCGCACTTTTAAATTATGCCTGCCATGCGATTTCTAATTGGTCGTTTTTCAGTGCTATTTACTTTTCTTTTTGTTCATTATAAAAACAAATTGACCCTCTAAATTTATATAAAAAAAACGTGTTACCTGTACTGTGTTAGACTAGTCAGGATTTCTCACAGCACTACATATTGCTCTTTTGTTGGGTTTATTTCGTCTGTTGTCCTTTTTCTTTGTAAATCACTTTGGATAAAAGCGTCTGCTTAATGACTAAATGTTGTAAATTAAACTGAATAGCTGGCTTAGTCACCACTTGCCACTGATAAATGACATATATTAATGTACAATGTTTATAGGTCTGAAAGGTTCATTTAGTTCATTTACTAAACAGCTTTACTAACAGCTTTGGCAATTATTATCCATTTTTCTAAATGAAAAGAAGAAGCTGCTTACCAATGGTCACTTCCTTGAGTTGAGGTAATTTGCAAATGCATTTCCAATTGATTCCTGATTTTACTACAAAACATTTGCAACCATAAAAGCTTTCACTGCCCACAAAAATCATTTAGTAACCCAGCCATTTCAAAACTGCAGCTGCACAACAGTAAAATTACCAATACAATGATCAATAATTAATAAATAATCAGGAGTAGTTAAATTTATAATAGAATGCATTTATTCTAAAATATAGTTACATTTATAATAGAAAATATATATATATATGTATATATATATAACCACACATTTTTATGCACTCAAAATGCTAACATAATTTGGACAACATTTAACAGTCTAACGGAGAACAGCTCCAGAAACCACAGCAGTGTTGTCACTAGCCTTGCTGACTGGTTGCTGGTGATGGTCTTCATTACTTTAGCTGCTATAAATCTTAAATTCAAGTTGGAAACATGAAAAGCTGTGGATGACAAAAAGATTTTACATTATTATTAGAAATATCACAGCTATACCAAAAACAACACCATACAGAAAGATCTTTAAACACTGTAACAAATGAATTTGAGATATTTCTGCTGTTAAATATTATCTAGTCAATGTACGTTAATGAAATAACTTTGTTATTGTCACACCACAGATGTGTATGCAGTTTTATTCATAGGGCCATAGGAATGATTTGTGTGTTTAATTCATTTAGCTGGCTCAAAACCTGTGTAAATCTTAAATTACAAGAAATTCTTTAAAGTTGTTTGTTCTGCATGCTTCATAACAATTAAATTATTTTATTGTCTAAGTAATTAGCAAGTATATGTTTCCTCACTAATTGCATATTGAATGTTTATTTATCATTCTAAATGCATTTTTCATGAGATGAACCGTTTGAGACTAAGGCTTTCCCACTCAAATTTCACATCTGACATCCAGCAATAAGCAATGCAGTCATGAAGTAATCCGATGAGGTAATCCAATAATGTACTACTAGGTGTGTAACAGTTTACAAAGCACTGTTCTTTTAGTATAGTTGAGCAATACACTCAAAAATATGTATTATGGATAATGTTTTTGATTGCACACCTAAAATTCTGACTGCAAACCACAAATGCAAAATACAAACAAGTTGTTTTTTCCATTTAAATAATAACATAACTTTGTTCTGTGCTTGCACTTGGATTTTTGCTTCATTTATTTATCATTCATGGCTGAGAATTAAACTATAGGCCTATATAAGTCTATGCACATACGCATAAAAAAATCAGACACAAAATCTACATTTCTTTTAAATATAAAGACACTTTTATGATACTGAACATTATGATGTTATTGTGTGAGAGTTAGTACCGGCTATGGATAAAGGTAAACTGGAACAACAGAAAAGAGACCTGATTATGTTGTCAGCATCTCTCCTTATGAACAAGTACAATAAACAGTCAGCGAGTGGGTTGAGATACAAGAGAAAATGACAAAAAAGATAAATTTTCTCAGCAATAGGAGGTGGAGGATCCAAAAGCATCCAACACAAACTTGTAATTGAGAGGGGAAGGATAAGTAATGTGTAATTTAGCAGCACAAGAGACAGACTGGCCAAAATTAATTTCCGCTTTTGAGAAGAAAGTGATATTGCGTGAGAGAGACCCCTCCAAGTACCAACAAAACACAGGATGATTACTGAATAAGGAATAAAACATGCCAGACTTTGGGATAACATAGTAAACATCTCATCATCTCCAATTTTTATAAAGGTCAAAGGCATTAACCAGATGATAATAGAAATAAAACAGGAAACTTTTACTGAATGGTGGGACCTGTACCAGTGAGGATAGGAAACTAAAATGTATCTTTCCATAGCAATAAATGTCATAAAAAACAAGCCAACAATCAAACAATACTTATATGCACTCCACAATACAGCCCTCGCTAATTCGGTTGTTAATACATTTATAAAACCAATCTGTAGTAGATCTGAAAGAATCAAGTGTATCACATAAACCGAAGCAGCATGCTGAGACTTGATGAGAAAACACAATGCAAACAGGGTTAAGCAGACGACTGGAATCTCAAAGACGCTCACAATCCAGATAAACACTGCTTCCACATGATCTACTTTAATAGTATTGTTCATTATATGTGACTTGTTGAACCCAGAGCCGTTGATGTTGAGTTGCATCATGTTGTCTCAGAAAGTCTTGGAAATTAGCACTGAAATAACAACAAAACTGAGATTAGTTTACTGTTGAAAGACTTCTAAAACAAAATCACACACACAATCATTTCTGAATATAACTGCATATGTAACAGATCAATAAACTTATAGTTTATTTGGAAATGTCAGTCTCATGCAAAATTATTAACATGTGGTTGACTAAACTGACAAGCTATACACTAGTTCCCCTTCAGTCGAGTCACTCCGACGTTACATATGGGAACTCGCATGAGAGACCAATTGCCTTTGAGCTTTAAGAAAAGGCCAATGAACATTGGCGTGCACAGATTGCATCCAGGTGCACCTCATCACTACGTGAGTATAAGAGGGCATGGATGCAGTGCACCTGCAGACTTTCACTTCGGAGCCTTCGCCGTTCCTGAGCTGGAGAACCCTCGGCTTTGCAGTTTGAAGTTGGAGGAGATCGACTTTAAAAGAGTTCCTGCGAGTTCATGCTCTCTCTCGTCTGACAGCGTTCACTGGGCTGCTGTCAGCGGATCCTGCGGGCTTCATTGTGAACGCATGACCATGGCTACATTGAGGTCCTGCCTCTCGTTCACGAGACGGCTCCCCTCGCGTCCTTCCCGTGGTAAGTCGGTGAGCCGTCCTGGCTTTTCGGCTGTTATGGCGAGGCACCTGGGGGACCTCACGGTGACGGTCCAGAATGTTCCGTCGGGTGTAAAAGCCCCGCGGACTTCTGCCCCACCGCGTAGTCCCGTGGTGCTCCCGGAAGAGATTGCTCCCCCGCAAGCCGGGCCCAGCGTCTCCTTTGGGGCACTCCGAGAGGAAGAGATGTCTTCCGCAGCGTCAGAGGGAGAGTCGGCTAGTGAGGCGGATCTCACGCCGGGACAGCGCCCCACTGAACTGTCGGCTATGCTCCTCCGAGCCGCCGAGGGGATCGGATTGGAGGTACCCCGGGTGCCCCCGTCCGATCCTTCGAGGCTGGATGATTGGTTCCTGGGGTCTAGGACCGCGGCCCAGCCGCGTTCCCCCCCCTGTGCCTTTCTTCCCGGAGGTGCATGAGGAGCTAACCAGGTCATGGCGGGCCCTGTACTCGCCACGCCTGCGCCCAGGCTCCTCTCCCCTCGCCGCTCTCGATGGCGGTGCAGCCAGGGGTACGAGGCGGTCCCTCAGCGCACTGTCGCGGTGCATTTATGCCCATGCGGTGCCTCTGCCTGGCGGGGCCAGCCACGTTTCCCGTCCGCTCTCGCAGGCCGGACTTACTCTGCCGCGGGCCAGGCTGCCACCGCCCTGCATGCTATGGCAATGCTGCAGGTCTACCAGGCCAAGGCATTAAAGCAGCTGCACGAGAGCGGCCCTGATCAGGGGGCAATGCAGGAACTTGGTCAGGTGATGTCCACGGTTGTGGTCCAGGAGCGGCACCTATGGCTGATGGGCAAGATAGACCTCTTTGCCTCCCCCGAGTCCTCCCCCTGCCAGCTGTATTACTCCCTCGCTGAGGCACCCCTCGGCAGGGATGCACTGGCACACAGCTGGCCTCCAGGGCCCAAGTACACCTTTCCCCCAGTGAGCCTCCTTGCACAGACCCTGTGCTAGATCAGGGAGGACGAGGAGCAGGTTCTGCTGGTAGCGCCACACTGGCCCTCGCGGACCTGGTTTGCCGACCTAATGCTCCTCGTGGAAGCCCCTCCCTGGAAAATCCCCATGAGGAAGGACCTCCTTTCTCAGGGTATGGGCACGATTTGGCACCCACGCCCCGATCTTTGGAACCTGCACGTCTGGCTCCTGGACGGGATGCGTCAGACCTCTCCGGCCTCTCCTCGGCCGTGATAGATACTACGCACTGAGATGGGGTCTGTTCGTCGACTGGTGCTCCTCTCGCTGAGAGGACCCACAGAGATGCCCGATTGCAGTAGTGCTTTCTTTCCTGCAGGAGAAGTTGGAGCGCAGGCTGTCCCCTTCGACTCTCAAAGTGTATGTTGCTGCTATCACAGCATATCACGATGTAGTGGAGGGTACATCCCTCGGGAAGCACCAACTGATCGTGAGGTTCCTTAGAGGTGCGAGACGGGTTAACCCCCCGAGACCACACCTCGTACCCTCCTGGGACCTTGCCGTCAGTCTACGTGGCCTGCGGCAGGTCCCATTTGAGCCACTCGCATCAGTCGAGCTAAAATATCTAACGCTGAAAACAGCGCTCCTGACTGCGTTGGCCTCCATCAAGAGGGTAGGGGACCTACAAGCCTTCTCTGTCGACGAAGAGTGCCTAGAGTTCGGCCCGGCTGATTCTCACGTCATCCTGAGACCCCGGCCCGGCTACGTGCCCAAGGTTCCTACCACACCCTTTCGCGATCAGGTAGTGAACCTGCAAGCTCTGCCCCAGGAGGAGGCAAACCCGGCCTTAGAGTTGTTGTGTCCTGTACGCGCATTGCGCCTCTACGTAGACCGCACTTGGAGCTTCAGACGCTCCCAGCAGCTCTTTGTCTGCTATGGTGGTCAGCAGAAAGGGAATGCTGTCTCCAAACAGAGGTTGGCCCATTGGGTGGTTTATGCCATCTCCCTGGCTTATCTATACCAGGGAGAGCCGTGCCCCTTAGGACTGAGAGCCCACTCCACAAGGAGTGTTGCTTTCCCCAATGCATTGGCTCACAGCGCCTCGCTAGAAGATATCTGTAGGGCTGCAGGCTGGGTGACACCCAACACCTTCGCGAGGTTTTATGACATCCGGATAGAGGCTGTGTCCTCCCATGTCTTCAGTGAAGACAGCAGGTGAGGTGAGGCTTGCTGCGCCATTCCCACGGGATCCGTGCGGTTTCTCAGTGTTCCCCTAATAAGGCAAACCTGAGTCCTTCTGCCCCGCAGTCAGAACTAGAGGCGGAGTAGCTCCTGACTGTGCTCCTACTGGGTCTCCTTCACCCAGTAGGTTGTGGCTACAAATCTCAATATTCCACAGTCAGCCAGAAGGCCGTGTTTCCCTTCATATATATCCATAATCTTATCGATATATTGTATTGTTCAAAAAAATCCCACATGTAGAAAGAGCTAGAAACATGTGCTCCGCGTCCCCAACCAACTGCTTCAGTAACAACTGGCAGCCCTGGGGGCCCCCTATTTGACTCCTCTGCTGGCACGCTTGCCTGTCGGCACGGGGGTCTCCGTGTAACGCGGCCTCAGGGTCGTGGCTTTTTCCACGGGTCTGTTCCCATATGTAACGTCGGAGTGACTCGACTGAAGGGGAACGTCTAGGTTACGTAGGTAACCCTCGTTCCCTGAAGGAGGGAACGGAGACTTTAATCTCTTAATGCCTCCTCTATGCTGAACCATAGTTTAAAACACTTAAAATAGGGGTACATAAGTATCAGTTTTGATGTTAATATTTAGCCTATTCATCATACTGTTGATCTTGACCATATTTTCTTTCTTTTAATTTCATAGGGAGCTTCAAAGAAGACAAAGAAACCCAGAGTGCATGCAATGCAAAAAAAACCCCCAGAAATAAAGTAAAAAATAATTTGACAGCTAGTTTTTTCCCCTAAGATTTCTATAGATATCGCAATATATCAATATCGTGAATTCTTTTGGCCACAATAACCATGGTGTGAAAATTCTAATGAAATGAAATTTGGATTTACTATATCCACCGTGTTTATGCGGTCATGACCTACATTGTCATTTCACTAGCATTCTCAGATCCTCTTCCATAGTCTCATTTGATAACTTCAGATTCTCACCAGATAGTTCATCCACCTATTGGTTTTTACATACTATTATTTTGGCAAACATTCTTTCACATTTGATATAATTAGGGAAGTATTCAATTTCAGATGCAGTGAAGCAACTGTCTTTTACAGTGAGTTACTGAATGATTTTGTCACTCTAATAATTTAAATTGAACCAAAAAGGCCTACTGATTCATTCAGAATTGCTAATACTGTGTCTTCTTGGAGATCCATAGCTAACGATTCAACATAAAGGCTGCAATACATTTGCCCAAATGTTTTTGTCTGGACATGTATAGGCTTAAATTCTAATTGCTGTGTCTAAAAAGTTACCCAATTAGAACTTTTATTAACTTAACTGTTTTATAAAATCAATACCACACTTGAAATCTGTTGGTCTGTATATCAGCAAGGCTGATTGATAAAATAATAAGGAAATCAATCAAAGCACTTAACATTTTGTATTTATCAGAAAAACTGCATTTCAGAATCAAGCAAATGGAGAAAACCTTGATTAAAAACAAAAACATTTTTGTACAGATGTATATATATTAACAACGATTATTTATAGAATGATTTATGTATTCACTTTTACTCTTAGTAGACGATAAAACGAACACAGAGCCAGTAATACAAAGATAGCTAACAAAATGAACAAGACATTCTTACCTGGAATCAGACTGTAGATGTTTGTTACTCATTAGTTGATGATGGTACATACATAGTGTTCAAGTGATCATCTAAATGAACAAATAACCAGTGTTTTTAAATGTACAGTAACTAGGCAGATAATATCTTGCAACCAAAAAACATCATTTAAAATGCAATGCGTGCCATAAAATACATAACCATACTCAAACAGTATTGATCTGCACAAATAAATGCAATTTCCTTTCTTTGAATAGTTGAAAATATAAGGCTACGCTTTACCAGATCAGAAAGAACCAAATGTATTTAAACTGTAATGATAAATCTTAATGAGAAATCACACTGAAAACAGGTTTTTCTCTTCCACATCCACAAAAAAGGCAGTGTTTGTATATAAGTAGACAGGGCATTTTCAAACATATAAAAAGACTTTCTTTTACCTAGAATCTGACAGAATCCCACACAGCACTGAAGATGTTGCTCATCAGCTGATGATGATATTCTGAAGAATTTGGCATATACAGAAAGTTTAAATGACCTTCCGAGAAGCTCCAATATTTCCCCTCGGGTGTTGAGCAAAACCCACAAAGTGTTTTTACTTAACTGCCCTAGTGTAAAAATTGTTTTGGTCTCTGCGATTATAATCCATTTTCCCCATTAACACACTAAAAGCCTGTTAAAAGCATGCAATGGATTGATTATATTGTGACCACACATTTCCGATCTTATTAGTCATTCTAATTATTCATTACATACATTACCAGTATTTTAAAGTGTTTTTTTTTTTTTATAAAGTATTTCAAATATTGTTATTTTGTTTGTGGTTAATTAACAGGGTAAATAATAGTTATATAACTGTATGTCGGTTCTCACATAAAGATCTAATATGACCAATAAATAATAATATGAAGAAAAGAAAAGAAATGAAATGAAACGCAAAGAAAATAAATGAATTATCAAAAAGTCATGTGGCCTCCTTGGATGTTTGCGGCGGTGTCCTATGGTTCCCAGGCCCATGGAAGACGTTGAGAAATCCCATGGGTTTCTTTTCAAACTCACCCCACCCCAATGTAGAAGCAATATGACAATCTTCAAGAAGCTTTTTCAAGCATGTGTTCCACAGACATTAACAAGCCCTGCTCCTGCTGCACTTGCTTGTACTTCTGGCATCTGATGTTTCAGTCTTCATAGAGCAAGTAGTGACACTATTCCTTTGTGACTGACTGGAAAGCAGAAATAAATGTGAGGAAATAAACCCTATTAAATTTCACTGGTTAATTAAACCAATCACATATATCATGTATTTTGGCTTCTGCATATTTTCTCAATTTTCCTCAATTTTTAAAAAATAAACTAGCACTTGGGAGATTTATTGATTCAAATGTTTAGATTTCATTTAATAATTTTTTGGGGTTATACAATCTAAAAAAATATAATACACATTTTATTTCTATAGCACGTAACTGAGAGCCAAAACAACTGCTGTTGACCAAAGTGCTTCCAGCATCATTAGATCCAGTCAAATCAAACATTAAAAATTAATTCCTGAACAATAATTTTTTAAAAGCTATACTAAAATCAAGATTAAAAGCATCCGCAGATGGGGAAGATTTAAGATGTATTGGAAGAGGGTTCTATAATTGCAGAGCAGTCACTGAGAAATCCACATCTTGAAATCCAGACTGAGATCCACTTAAACCACTGAAGATGCTGCACATTAGTTGATGATGATATTTCATAAGTCTAAATGAACAAGCAAAACAATGATTTAGAAAGTAGTTTATTTCAATTACTCTGAATAAATTATAATGGGAATGCTTTTGTGGTAAGCTCTGTAAAGATGCACTGTAAAAAATCCAATCAAAACAAAATGTTGGAAAGGCAAAAATATTTTAGTGGAACTAATTTTATGGCTTGGGATAAGTTGACAAGACATATTAAATTAAGTCTGCACAAATATATTTTAAAAACATTAAATGAATGGTTATTTTCAAATCCAGTCAACATTCGGACTGCTAAATGTTGACTAAACTCTCTGCCACCGTTTATCTCAAGAATTATAAATGTATCCAGTAACAGAAAAGTCCTCTGACAAAGTCGAATAATACAGTTCTATATTACAAATTATAATTTCGTTTTGTAGTAACACGTCTTGATTCCCCCTCCACCTATGTGCACGCTCACTGCCGCGCAAGCGCACAGAACCAAAATAACGATGCCGTGGCTAGCCTCCGTTTAACACTGTACGATGGGCGGGGTTTAAAGATATACGAGCCAATCAGAGTGCCCCACGACCAGTGGGCATGATGTCCGCGGGCCTGACAGCTATGCGAGTGTCCAGCGTGTCTATAGGAAGTTTATACTTTAATTCAGTGATTTGACGGAGGAAAGAAAAAGTAAACATGGTTGCCATAAGCTCAGTGACGCACAAACTACTAAACTACGTTCCCTTTTTACTAGTTTTGATCGATCTTCGATACGACGGTAAGTGGTCAGTTCTATTGTTTAAGCAATGCTTTTTAACCACTTTTGTATATGTTCATCTTCAAGGCAGTCATTTAGAGAAAATGACTTTGTTGTTTTTATAAATGAACTCAAAGCAAAGTCAATGAGAGATGAAAATTCCCAGCTGTTTAGATGTACATGTTACTCATAAACTACATAAGTTAAGTAGTTAACAAGAAACACGCTGCTGAGGATCCACTGACCTGTCAAACATGCTTTAAACCTAAATGATGATTTATTTATATATATATATTTTTTGGGATGTTATTTTGTCTATAGCATGGCTTTTTTTCTATTTTAGGAATACTGTCAAATTCCATTGCAACAATTTATTTTGTCACGAGTTGTCACTGTTTCACTTAACTCAAATTATTACTAATCTAGTCTTCCTGACTCTATTGTACTCTACTCGACTTTAGTGGACACGTTTGAGGTGTACTATGCTACTGCCATACTAATGGGCACTACTCCAGTGTGCTATACTTCTACTACTGAATACATGGTGCAGATATTGCATGTGTATACCTTAT
>JAUMHE010000056.1:8432902-8451807 GCA_032359235.1 Enteromius mattozi
ACTAATGGGCACTACTCCAGTGTGCTATACTTCTACTACTGAATACATGGTGCAGATATTGCATGTGTATACCTTATGGTTCATCTATACTTGAAACGTATTTACCTATCACGTGTATTGCAGGAGTTAATGGTGGGAAGGATGGTGGTGTTGAGAATCATCTGGAGATGGGGAAGAAGCTTCTGGCCGCAGGACAGCTGGCAGATGCTCTCTCTCACTTCCACGCTGCTGTTGGTGAGTACTGGATCTATTTACGTGAGAACTTAAATGAAATCTTGTGTTGGAATATATTCTTTATAAATGTTTATAAAAGCGTATATATACATACATCACAAGCACGTTTTTTTTTTCATTATCAGATGGTGACCCCAAAAATTACATGGCATACTATAGAAGAGCAACTGTATACCTTGCCATGGGAAAGTCAAAATCTGCATTACCAGATCTCAGCAAAGTCATTGAACTTAAACCGGATTTCACATCGGTGGGCTCTAAGAAACCTTTCACATTGTAAAATGTATATGATTTACAAAAACCTGTGTAACCGGTGTTTCTTCTTAATCCACAGGCGAGGCTTCAGAGAGGAAACCTACTGCTGAAACACGGCAAACTTGATGAAGCTGAAAGCGATTTCAAAAAAGTGGTGTGTGGCGTTTAGTTAGCATTATGGATGCACCAATTGGACACCAGTTGATCATTACCTGCCATCTTTAACTTCTATAATAACACCCGCATATTAATTGATTTCTGTAATTTTATTTTTCTTTAGCATATGGTTTAATATTAACACTGCAGTAAAAGTGGTTCTTTAAAAATAAACTTTTCAGATTAGGTTAGTATCGGTGGAACATAACGCTAAAATACCGGCTGTTTGTATTGGCCTCAAGTTTTCTGACCTAGTTATCATGCCCACATAAATCTTCTGAGGAAAATGAAAGTATATTCTATATCACATTGATATTTCAATTGTAATACCTCTGAGGAAACAATATTTAATTAAATCTCCCTGAAACGCCCTCATTCTTCTCCAGAGTATCCCAAGTTGAGTCAGCGGGGTATATTTCCTGTCATTTCCCCAAAGTAACCTTCACAATTTAACTGCTGTTTTGACACTTGCCACCTGTTCATTGTCTTAAGGGTGATACTTTTTTTTTTGTCTTTTAGCTCAAATCAAACCCAAGCAGCAGGGAAGAGCAGGAGGCTCAAAGCCAGTTAAAGAAATCTGATGAAATTCAGAGACTGGTGGGCCAGGCAAAGACTGATTTCAACCACAGAGACTACGGATCTGCTGTATCACACCTCGATATTATCATTGATGTGAGTTAACCTGGATCAGGGTTATTATCTTTAACTAAACCTAAAACTATAACCAAGAAAACAAATACTAAAAATGACAAAAACACAACACAATTACTAAAACTTCAACTAAAACAAATAAATAAAATCTTTAGTAACTCAAAAGTTTGAATTGACCTTAGAGGTTCCTCTGTGTTTACTGTAGGTGATCCAGGTGGTTTTGTCCTGGAGCACAAAGGGATTACTTGTGCTTAATAAGGGCACTCTTTGTTCAGTAATGTCATTATGTTTGCTTTGTAGGAACTCTAAACTGAACAAATATCAAATTATCTGCCAATAGCAAAATATTATTAAAAAAAACTTTTGTCAAGTCCTTTTTATTTGCTTGTCGTCTTTTCAGACGTGTGTTTGGGATGCAGACTCCAGAGAGCTGCGGGCAGAGTGTTTCATTCAGTTGGATGAAATGGGCAAAGCCATCAGTGACCTCAAGGCTGCTTCAAAACTAAAAAGTGATAACACTCAGGCTTTCTACAAGCTCAGCACCATCTATTACAACCTGGGAGACCATGAAATGTCCCTCAAGTAAGACAACATGTAGTTATTAATGCATCAGGTCTGGGAGTTTGGAGGTCATGCTATGCACTATAGACCTTAACTGTGTATTGCCTATTATGTTTCAATTATATTTAAATAATGTGAAATTAAATGCAAGATGCAAAAATAAATGTACAAGTAAGTGCCACACTATGCTGCAAATCCAAAGTGAATGGCATCCAGTATTCATTGTGGTTATTTTGAATTATATAATATATTTTTATTTTTTTTTGCAGTGAGGTAAGGGAGTGTCTGAAACTGGACCCTGATCATAAGCAGTGCTTCAGCCACTACAAACAAGTTAAGAAGCTGAACAAACAGATACAGGCTGCTGAGGAACTGATCCAGCAGCAAATGTATGTCCCAATATTGCTATATTTATTGAATATTTTTTAAAACTTGTCCTATGCATATATTATATTGTGTTATATTATAGTAACCTTTTCATTCAATTGAGTATAATTAACAAACAAAATATTACATACTATCATTCAAATGTTTGGGGACAGTTTCTAAAATTAGTCTTTTATGCTCAACAAGGCTGCATTTATTGAATTAAAATACAGTTAAAACCGCAAGATATTTAACATTTTTACACTTTAAAATAACAATATATTCTATTTTCAAGTGTCATTTATTCCTGTTATGGCAAAGATTAATTTTCAGCAGCCATTTCAGTCTTCAGTGTCACATAATTCTTCAGAATTTGCACTCAAGGATTCTTTTCCAGGATTCTTCAATAAATAAAAAAAGCAGCTTAAAAGAACAGTTTTTATTTGAAACAGAATATTCGGTAACACATTACAATAAGGTTCATTAGTTAACATTAGTTAACATGAACTAAGAATGAACAATACTTCTACAGCCTTTATTAATATTAGTTAATGCTAATTTCAGCACTTACTAATGCATTATTAAAATCACAAGCTGTGTTTGTTAACATTAGTTTATGCAGTGTGAGCTAACATGAACTAACACTGAATGATTGTATTTTTATAAACTGATGTTAACAAATATGAATAAATACTGTAATAATAATGTATTGTTCAATTTTTGCTCATGTTAGTTAATACATTAACTAACTAATGTTAACAAATGACACCTTATTGTAAAGTGTTACCGAGTATTCTTTACTTCAACTTATGACCAATTTAATTGAAACACATTAAAGTGAATGTACACTCAATGACAATCTAAAAAGCCTAAATTATTGTTTTTTTAAATTCCCAGGTACAGCGATGCAGTTAATAAATATGAGTCTGTTATGAAGACTGAACCAAATGTTCCTCAATTCATACTTAACGCCAAAGAACGCACATGCCACTGTTTGTCAAAGGTGAGACTAAGTTACTTGACCACAAGGTGTCACTATCTACCAAAGCATACACTGCATCTGCGTGTAACTGATGTGATTGTTTTCATCTTATTCCTCAGGACCAACAAACTGCCAAAGCCATCTCAGTGTGCAGTGAAGTTCTGCAAACAGATCCTCAGAATGTGAATGCTTTAAAAGACAGAGCAGAGGCCTACCTCCAGGATGACCAATATGAAGAAGGTAAATCTGGACATATGGACACAATTTTTGTTTTTAATTTGAACCACTGTAATAATTTTTATATTTTATCAGTCAATCAAATAATCAATCAAACTTTATTCATAAAGCACTTTAAAAACACTGAAGTGGACCAAAGTGCTGTACAGAGAAATAAAGACAATCAAGTAGCACTCTGAAGTAGCGTGTCATTTTCTCTAAGTGTCTCTCTAACAATGACAAGCCATGCTTCCTGATTATTGAACCAAGGGGGAGTAAATAAAGAGAGAAAAGGTAAGGGCCTAAAACCGAGCCCTGTGGTACTCCACAAGAGAGAGGAGCCGAAGAGGACAGTTACCACAGCTAACACAGAAAGTCAGGCCTTTTAAATAGAACCTGAACCATTGGAGCGCTATGCCCTTGATGCCCACCCACTGCTCCAGACGAGAAAATGAAGATTTCATGCACAGTGTCAAACGCAGCAGTTAAATCAAGAAGCACAGGAATAATACAACCACTAGCATCAGTAGCTAAAAGAATATCATTAAAAACTTATGGAAGTGCAGATCCTGTGCTGTGTAGTTTTAAAAACCAGACTTGAAAACTTAAAGAATATTGTGATCTTTTAAATAGGCCATTAATTGACTACAAACTATCTTTTTGAGGATTTTTGCAAGATCTGTAGGATCCAGACCAGGTTTTTTAATTAGAGGTTGAACTATTGGACCGCAACTGATGATTAATAACTGGGTGGTGTATTTTTGGCAAATTGGCTACTTTTAATGCTTTTGCCTCAAGATTGCTTTTAAAATGATGAGGTGAAGTGACAGAAATGCTTTTTTCTGCAGCCATTAAGGACTTTGAGAGTGCTAAAGAACACAGTGAAAATGACCGACAGATCAAGGAGGGTCTGGAAAGAGCACAACGGCTTCTCAAACAGTCCCAGAAGAGAGATTACTACAAGATCCTGGGTGTAAAGAGGTAAGATAATACACACAACAATTTTGTGTCATCTATTAATCAATGCAGGCCTAATGCTGATTTTTAAGTAAGCACTATTAAACTGCTGTGGCTGCAGAACCGCCCAAAAGAAAGAGATCTTGAAAGCATACAGAAAGCTGGCGCAGCAATGGCATCCAGACAATTTCCAGGATGCAGAAGAAAAGAAAAAGGCAGAGAAGAAGTTTATAGACATCGCTCAAGCCAAAGAAGTTCTCACCAATCCAGGTATATTTTAGTGCCACGTTTGTATCTTCACCATGTTGTTGCTCTGTTAATGTTCTGTGGTAACTTAGTCCAGTTCTTCTGCTGCTCTGCAGAGATGAGGAGTAAGTTTGATCAGGGTGAGGACCCCATGGATCCAGAGAGTCAGCAGGGTGGAGGGCATCACCAGCACTTCCGCGGTGGCTGGGAAAACTTCCAGGGATTCAATCCTTTCGGTTCTGGACCTTTTAATTTCAAATTCAATTTCAATTAAGGCTCGCCTGAATAGACCAAGGGCCTGGATATGAGCTGGAGTCAGCCTACAGGAACTGGCACCTACTGAACCCGCCCAAATGAACTGTTCTGACATGACAAGCACCTTCAAATACCGATCTCAGCGATCAAGTGATCCCTTTGGCTAACTGTCATTTTTCGAAGCAGCTCCGGTAATTTCAGGGATCTTACAACCCAGAGCGCAAGGTTGATAGATAAGAGAATGTCTGTGAGCATTAACCTTTTCATTCCCACTGATAAGATGTACATAGAAAGCAATGCTATTTTTCTATGAATCACACTATGCTGTAAATAAAGAAATAAAAGATATGAATGCTTATTTAAATTAAAAAGAGTTTTGGATTGTTTTTACTTTGATTGAAGTGCATAGGACAGTGCAATCAAATGCTTTTGCAACCAGTATATCAAAGGATTTGTATCCCCTTTCAGAATAAAAATGACTTTATTTCCTGAGAAAATCCGCATCTTTGAACATCAAGGCATAGAAACAAATGTATACAGAGTCAATGATGTAATATAAATAAAACAGGGAATGTAAAAGATCTGTCTCAATAACTGGGACACAGAGTTTTAGGGAATGGATCTGTAGAGCTGACTAATAGCAATGAATATGAGAATTTATTCTGGAAATATACTCTACATCTTAGAGAGCTCTACTTGCTAGTGTTCAGACTTCCAACATAACAAGGCAATTTAAAAGTGAATTTATTAGTGAGACCTTTGTTTTAAATCAATTCGCAATCACAGATATCTTTCATTAGCAAACACTCAACTGCTAAAATGATGACAGAATATTTACTGAAACTATGTTACAAAAAGGTCATGTGAAATTAACTGTGAAACAGTATAAACATTTATAGTCTTCTCTGAAGGAATGTACACAATATTGACATGTTTGTCCCTTATAAATATACACCAGTGCCATAGATATTTCATAAACTGGCCAAAAAATTCAGATAACACTGCAATAATTGTAAGTTTTCCCAACAATTTATAAAAAAAATGGTTATTTATACAGTTTACATCTTGAAGTCAGAGAGGATTCACACCATTCAAAATCATATACATAAAATGTGTCATGAAGTCCTTTAAAATGCTTCATTGTGTGTATTTCCTCAGTGCTCCTGTTGTGGAAAAGACCTCTTTATGGTTGAGTTCAAGATTCACAGGAGATAGGTGCAGACATGAGCACTCAAGTGCTAAAGTTCATCACGTCGAGTTCCTGTTAAAATACAGATGATGTTTATAAACTGTGCTTTACACACAAGGCAAGAAAAAAAGTAGTCGTCATTTTAGTGAAGACTAAATCTCACCTGTGTGCTGAGGTGATGATGATGATCTACCCTTAGTAATTTTCTCCTTCTGCTCCTTCACCCGTTCGAGAAACTGCTTTATCTCGTTATCGTACTTGGACCATTCTGAAACAATCCTCACCGCTGCACTTAACTTGGGCTCTTTGGTCTTTGGGTTATTGCACTGCAATAAATCAACACAAAGAAAACAGTCAATTGTGGTGGCAAAACACTTCCTTCAACCTTTTCCATCAGTGCTTAGAGTGGCCTTATTTAATTTCCTGAGCACTTAAAGTGAAAACTGCCAATGCCGTTCATCTATAATAGAACTTGATATCAACACTTTCATGACTTCTGAGTCACAAAACACATTTTTACGACATAACGGCACTTTGATTGTGCCGCTGGCACAGAAAGTTCAGAAAAGTTGCATCATATTTGAAAACAGACATCAAAAGAAAAAGAACCAGCTATTTTACTGTTTTCAACTTTGATAAGTAATGGTTCTTAAGTTTCAAAATATTTATTTATGATTTAATGCTACGCCAGCAACAATGTTCTATATTCATGGCAAGATGAAACATTTTTTACAATTCAGTAAAGCAATGATATTATGGGGTGACTGTTGCAGGTTGGCATGAAAATGAAAGAATAAAATAAACAGAAAATGACAACTGCTTCCCTGTAGTGTGTTTGAGTAAAAATAACTCCACACAGTACTGGAGTAAGACTTTCCCAGCTAAACTTGGTATACATTAATGAGGTGAGAGCGCTGGGTGGAATGTGGAGGTCAGCACTCTTCTAAACCTGTGTCAGACCTGAGTCCAGCCTGTGCTGTGAGCTGCAGCCCTCACACCCATTTCCCTCACTGCCATCTCTAATGAGACGTTTCCCTCTCCACCTCCCAGGAGCAGCCGGCAGGGAGGAAGAGGGTGTAAATGAGAATACTATTTTTGTCGCTCTCTGTATGTGCGTTAGTCATAGTGGGAATGAAGAAATCTGGATGTGATCAGACTGCAGGCATTTCAACCTGGTATCACTTCAAATATTGTCTTCAAGTCGCTCTGTTTGTCAAATGAAACAAAGCAAATTAATTGTTATTGCTGAAATTATAAGCAGTGCCAAATACGATAAGTAGGGTTATGCTGAAGGATATATCTAAACTATATCTAAATGTTTATCGCCAACACTGTATATTAAGGTCTCCTAATGTTTGGTAACATTAGTTAACTACACTAACTGTATCAGTTAACATGAATTATTAGCTATAATACAGCATTTAATCATTTTAAGTTGTGTTAATTACAACATTTATAATGATTGTTTTTTTAATTGAAAACAACCTTATTAAAAAAGCAATATTCAAAATGCATTTATTTCAGATGTATCAGCATATTTAAATGAATGGACTACTTTTACACTGTTGCGGTTGTTAGTTTTTCAATTGGGCGGATTTTGTTGTAAAAAACCTGGCAACCCTGCTTGATACTTACCAATGTACAAATTGGAACTTTACTTGGAGTACTGCTTATGCACGATGCACATTTTTTATATTCAGCCTAAATGTGTATTAAAGGGACAGTTCACCCAAAAATGAAAATTCTGTCATTACTTACTCACCTTCATGTCATTTATCTTCGTAGCACAAACTAAGATTTTAGATTCCATCAAAAATATCTTCATTTGTGTTCTGAAGATGAAAGAAGGTCTTACGGGTTTGGAACGGCATGAGGGTGAATAATTAGTAACAGAATTTATTATTGAGATTGTATCATCTTTGTATAATATCAGTCTTTAAATACAATATATTTAAAGTGTACTTGCAATAGTGTCTGATTTAGCACATAAACAAACCCATAAATATGTAAAGGTCTTTGTAGTATACTTAGCATGAAAAATGTATTTCGAATATATTTTAGTATATTTATTTTCACTAGGGAAACAAAGTCTGCGTGGACTAAAAATGTATTATATTTATTTTGTTAGGGCACATTGCTTTTTCTATGGTGAACAATTTATCCGTGCAAGTCAATCCACACACACACAAATTTGCCTTCATAAGCTTTAATCCAAATTTGAAAATGCTCCTTCCCTCTAAAATGACAGGCCACCTCCGATGATCAGTTTGACGACTTAAGCATGAGCATGACATCATTAACCACGCTCCTCCAACTGTCAGTGTTCATTTCTGAATGAAACGCCTACTTTACTACATCCAATTAATTCACCGTAGAAAAAACAATCCATGCCTTCTATTTTCATCATTTAATATTCTGTTTCTCCTCTCGGAAGTACAACTGCAAACTTCTGGTTCACGTGGTCTTTAACAATATTAATATTTGGAATAACATAAGCTGTAAATATTTATTTATATATATATATATTACCTGGCATCTTCCCAGTGGGTCTCTCGTTCCTTTATTTGTAGTATTGAAAGACAGTGTAGTGTGAATGCATACTAACCAGATCTATAGTCTTGGCGGTAGTTTTGGAATTGTCATCACACCAGGTCTCACACCACAGCCACTCCTGAGGTAAAGACTTGATGGCTACTTGATGGATCATGTTGTTGGGAAGGTCCTATTAGCATCAAACCCAATGGAGAACATTCAAATTGCATTAGAGTCTTCTTTAATGGTCAACATGTGTAATGTCAAGCACGTACCTGGTCCAAGTTGGACAGACTGTTGGGATCTTGGCTTAAAGCTTGGTACTGCCCTCTGAGGCGGTCTCCAGCTGCGATCTTTCGGAATTTCTTTAAGTCCACCACATATAATGCACTGGGGGAAAAAAGAACCTTTATTAAATATAACATATCACAATATCATATAACAACAGAATCCCATTAACATTTTTTCAAATGTTACAGCAAATCTAATCTATCAAGACGAAAATGACATTCTGTGTTTTCGACATACGTTATTGTGATTTGTTTTGTGGTCTAACCTGATGTGGTACTTCCTGTGTCCAAGATGAGAAGCCCAGTAGCCAGTCTTCCAAAAACGGTATCCTTCCATCTCTTTTCGGCTGTCGCAGAATGGTGTGTACCCATAGGGGGCGCCCTCTAGATCCAGATCTCTCAGCTCCTTCAAATCTGCCCTGACAATCTATGTATAAAGTGTGCCGGGTTATGTTTTGCAATTAGAAGGTATCGCTATTTGCTAATGTGGTAACAGGATGGATTGTTGGAGAAGTGCCTGTGAATTCTCTTGGCTGCTAACAATTAAAAAAATTACAAACTGTGAGACACGTATTATTAAATGAGATTCACAGGTTGGAAATGGATGCATATCAACATGCAAAAACAAACACACTTTTAATATCTATGATTAAATCTGTAAAAGGTGCAGCATACAACAGAGAACATTGTATAGAGTACCGTTTCCCACGATGCAACAAGCCCTTATGTAGAATGGATAAAATGAAGTAATATCAGCCATGATTTTTATTATCTTTTTCTTAACTCATTTTGTGTTCAGACCACCAGGAATTGAGAAAAAAATGTGTTATTTACTCTCCCTCATGCTGCTTAAAACCCTTAAGAACCTGTTAATCTTGAAAACACAAGCTGTTTTTAATTAAACTGAAAGTCTTGTATATGAATTTAAAAAAAAAACAGTTTAGGTTTCGATTCACATATGAACAAGGATCAACATAAACACATATCAAACATAATAAAAAGAAGCTCAAATGTAATGGCCTGACATGCAAAGTCAAACCTTACTGTTAAGAAGAATCATCAAAGATCAAAGTCTTAAAAAAAGTTTAAATAAAATTCCAATAAAAACTGTAATTCTGAGATGGATGCTTACTGAATTTTACCTGTATTGAGATCTTGTTTGTTGCTAAATGTACAAATATGCTAGCATTTCATTCAGAAGCACTGTTCTTCTCATGTGCAAGGTCACCTGATCAGCATCTACAAAGATGATCTTGTCCACAGCCAGCGGGAAAAGCACATCCAGGAAAAGGATCTTGTAACCCCAGATGATACGTTGCTTTTCTGTCTGCTGGTGAAGCCAGCGGGGCCACTTATACTGGACCAGCTCATACTGGAAACCATAAGCCTTCGCCATGTGAGAGATTGTGTCCTGTACACACAAGCAGAAAGGGATAAACTACAGAGGATGGCACACTATATATTTGGCACACTATATTAACACATTCATGAATAAGTCTCCCCCTCCCCATTTTCATTGATAAGATTATGACAAAGCATTAATTTAATCTTTAATGTTGGAGCATCCCTTGCATGGCATGATTTCTGTTCATGGTTTAAAGTTTTAAAATTAATTTAAGACAGGCATAATATAATAATATTGCAGTAGTTTTTTTTTAATTTGTTTATTTATGTAACATTATTTCTTTTATTTAAAAATAACATTGACATATAATCACAAAATTGTAATTATCAGAAAATAGCAGTTTGATTGTTTATACAAATTGTGCAGCTCCTATATTTAAAGGTATATTATATTAAAAGGTTTGAAATCAGACATCACACTAAAAGCAATGCATCACAAAACAAAATGTACAGGTCTCATAAAAAAAGTAAACAAATAAAAGTTATTAAGTAAAACAATTTATTTAAAAAATCTGATGCTATAAACTTTGTCAAGTCAGCGAAAGCCAACATTAAAAATAAATTTAAAAACCTGTTCACCCCAACTCTCAAAAATAACCCATGCCAGTGAAATTTAAAATGTAACTTCAGCCAGCACTTGCTATGTTTGTGTACAAAATGCTTCAGTCAGTCAGTCAGTAAACAGCCAGGTGAGTGCCCCGAGCATGCTGGGAATGATAACAATCTTACCTTGAATGAGGGGGAGAGGTAGTTTTTGAGGAACCAGAACTTGACAGGGGTTTTGGTGTGTTGAAGAACAGAGAGCATCATTATTCTATAAGAGGAATAATGGGAAGTACAAACACATGAGGAGTTAAAGATAACACTAACATGGCCGCGTTCATACAAGTGGTGGTCCTACCTCAGGAAGCGCTCATATAAATGTCCAGAGGCTACGGAGAAAATGTTGAGAACGTCTTTCTTGTCATCCTCGTTCACACTCGGGCCTCCGGCAAAGCTGCAAGACACCAAAAAACACACAGTTATCTACACAAATCTCAGCACAGCAACAGGACTACAGCTCTGCTAATAATCTGTCATTGTGTGGACTATTTGTTGATTAAGAAAGCTGAATTTTCATTACACCAGTCTTCACTGTCACATGATCATTTTGAAATTATTCTAATATGTTGATTTGATGCTCAAGAAATATTTTATTATTTGAAAAAACAGTTGTACTGTTTTTGTTGAAACTGTGATACTTTTTTCAAGTTGTTGGTTCAGCCTACTAGTTTTTGAGACAGCACCATTTCATGTCGGCAAACCATACTGTATGTATGTTCTGAGGTGGTTCAGGGACCATATATACCATTTATCAATATAAAACCAAGTGCCATCTGTAGCTTTCCACAATCACCCTAGCCAAGATCTCACCTACTGCTGCCTCTGCACAGATATTCACATTAGAGCATTTTTTTTAAATAGCAAGCATCACACCTTTGGAACATTTCCATCTGCTGTTTCCAAGCTACATACTTCCCAAGAAAAAAAAGGCAAGATGAGGTTTGTTTAATAATGTGGAGTGGAGGTGATGTAACACTGCTGAGACAAGGTGGAATTTTGAACCTGGCAAACTATTTCTAAATGTGGAGAACGATGTGTAAAATCAAGCTGAGGGGAAACTCAGTGAACAAGATAGATCACAGATTACTAACTCAAATTCTGCCGTGTCACTTACTGAAGCAAGAAAAAGTGAATAAGTGGGGAAAAAAGTAAAAAAGGATCAAGTTCCCTACCTTTTCTCCAAAGAACTCCACACACATCTCAAAGACAGCAATGAGCAAAGGAGACAGATCATAAAATGTAATAAACAGAGCTGTTCATTAAAATGCAAACCTCTCCATTTTAAAATGCAAAATATACACTACTGTTCAAAAGTCTGGGGCCAGTAAAAGTTTTTACAAAGAAAATAATACTCTTATGCAGAAATGATGCATTAAATTGAACAAAAGTGACATTTATACTGTTATTTCAAATAAATGTGATTCTTTTTTCTTTTTATTTGTCAGAGAACCCTGAAAATGTATCACAGTTTTCACAAGTATCATGTGACATTGAAGCCTGGAGTAACAGCTGTTGAAATAGGAGCTTTGCTATAATAAATTAAATTTGATATGTGTATTAAAACAGAAAACACTTATTTTACACCAAATAATATTTCACAAGCATAGAGTTTTTACTGTATTTTGGTCAAATAAATGCAGCTTATCTAAATATATATAATATATATATATATATATATATAAAACACATGAACATGTTTCTTTCAAAAACATGTACAAATTTTACAACTCCCAAACTTTTGAATGGTAGTTTGTGTATTTAGAGACAAACAGTCATAGACAGGGCTACCCAGGATCTTATTTCACACTGGTTATAGAGATTTTTGCAGAACTTTATGAATGAGTCTCTTATCAAACCACCCCAAAAAAGTGTATATATATATACATTTATAAAAAACAAAACAAAAAAAAAAAAGCAAGAACTTTGGACTTTCTCATTCTGTAGATTCTATGCAGACCCAACCATAGCCAAAAATCTTGCAGTCTGTTTTTCTGTGATATTTTTGTGATTGTTTAGAAATTTAAAAGTGTTGTTGCCCCTTCAGCTTTTTAAGAAGTGGTCCAAGATTTGATTAGTGCTTCAAAACTTACCTGGTTATGGAATCCCACAAGCCTTTGGATTCTGTTCCTTCACTTAGAAGATCCTCATTGAGTTTGTCAGGCTTTTTCTGGACCTTATATTTAAACAGACATTACTTTTTCATTGGTCCCATTAGCTTGCGTTTTCTATTGAGGCAAAGTCTGTAAATGCTTGTTAATGTAGCATGATAGATTGTGAATACTATAATAACTAATTACAAACTTACTCTAACTTTGATAATCTTGCTGTGGAAGCTGTTGAGTACCACAATGACATCACCAGCATCAACAGGAGAGTCCGTGCCATCATGCCTAAAACAAACATACAAAACACTAAATTAATGCAAATATACTACAGTACAGCTATAGCTGCCCTTTCTGAAGGAAATATCAGTGCTTACAACTTATTAAATTAGAGATTAATTAAAATGCATTAAACTTAAGAAGATGAGTAACAAACAATGCAGAAGAACGAACAAGAAGAACAAAAAAGAAAAGAAGAAAAAAACAAAACAAACAAAATTACTAAATTAAAAGAACTAGAACAACAAGGACAAGGCAGAACATAAAGAGAAAAAGAACAATAAGGACAAGATAAACAAAAACAACAAGAAAAAGATAAATGGAAAAACAACAACATCAACAAGCAGAAGATACAACAATAATGATGATTACAAGATATACAGAAGAACAACAATAACACAGAGGAGAAGAAAACAATGAACAAAACAAGAATGACAACAAAGAACAAGGACAAAAGAATGAACATGATGAAGAAAAACAACAAAAAAGGGCAATAACAAGAAGAGGGACATGAAGAAGAACAATAAGAACAACAAGGAAAAAAACCCCGATCAAGACGATGAAGAACAGCTAGTAAATAATTTGAGGAATATCAATAGAGTGCTGCCTTGCAATCACTGTCATTACTCTGATTCCTCACCAATGACTCACAATTCAAAGCTGGATTTATTTTGAGCGTTCCTTTTGTCAAGTTGTTCATGTCTCAGAAAAAAGTTGTGATGACATGAAAGCATAATAAATGTCCAGTGATACAGGACACAGAGTGCCATTAGTTCCGGCATCATAAATGAAACCCTGGATCCATTAGGTTGCACTTCCTCAGAACAGGATATCAGTGAATTGCACACTGACAAAACACTGCCTTTCCATTCATTTAGCAGTCAGCAGTGTGTGTGCCTGAGAGGTACTTCCTTTTTCTCTCTCACACACTCTCTCTCAGTTGGTTTTGTTTTGTGCCAGACCCCAGACTGTATGAATAATCACACTAGCAGTGTGAAAAATGACACTGCGCTCTATTGTTAACCTGCATGAATGGGGTATTACTTTTACTGTCTTCTATAATTCTAGAAGAAACCACAACTGTGTTTCCTTAAAGACCTGCTAAAATGTGCACAATCGTGAATGAAAATTGATGACGAACATTTTAGGGAGTTTTCATGTGGACCATTAGTTTGAGTGTAGCAGTTTCCTTTTGTCCTTTATTTTGGATGTTATCTGTATTCATCATACAGCCTATCACCAGGAGACCCAAGACGACAGGTTTGACTCCAAGAAATTGCAAGTGCTGATAAAATCCATAACTTTAAAAGGACTTTAAATCCTTGAAGAAACAAGATATGCAAAATGTAACTTTCAAACATTGGGGTCAGTGAGATTTTTTTTTTGAAAGAAGTTAATACATCCAGCAAGGACACATTAACTTGATAAAAGTGACAACAAAATATAGAACTTTTGAACTTTATAGAACCAAACTTTTGAACATTAGTATTTAAATGTAAAACTCACGCTTGTATGTGATAGATGTCCTCTGAGCGGCCCTCACGCAGCCTCAGGATCCAGGCACCAGGGTTGGCCTTTAATTGGAAATAGCCCTGTGAAATGCACTGGGTTAGCTTTTGCTTTTGTGTTCCACAGAAGAACATCAGTCATGCAGGTTTGTAACGACATGAAGGTGATGAGAGACATCTCATGTTGGGTCCATGTAACTCTTATCAAACTCCAAGTGCAATAAATACAACATATATTCAGGAAAAAGCAAAGAAGGGAGAATAAACTCACTAGGTTGGCCATGACAATGGTGTCATGCATGAGAGGTTCCTGTCTCATGCCGAGTGTAAACTGAAGTCCTCTGGGAGGCTGACCTGTGGACAGGTCAAAACAGTGGCCCTCCAACAGCAGATACTCAAGCTCGTACTCTGCATTAACTACACCACTGACCTGACAATACAGTAGGAGAAGACTGATTTATCCATCCAAATCTATCATACTCACACTAAACATTTTTCTTGGAGATTCTGGTTGATCAGTACAATGCAATCAGTTACATCAAACGGTTTGTTAGGGAAACAAGAACCACACCCAGCATTGGTAAATGTATAAATACTGCATTTAGAGTTAGAATACATACCTCCTGAAGGTGGATGTTATCTAGATCATATGGGCTCCTGACCGCCTCTACCATCCAGCTCTCTGGGGTGATCATATTAAGAGTGAGCAGAGGGGATTCTGGGATCTCAGTAAAGCGGGCCACAGGGCCAGGGGTAAGAGAGTTGTTGCCGAAGAATGAAACATCTTGTTCCAAAACATATCGATAAAAGCTGCCAGAAAGACAAAGGAAATGTAGCTATAATACATCAATATTATACACTAAACTGGTGGGAATAGCTAGAAATTCCATGAAATTCTAAATATAAACAAACTTTTTTTGAGGAATAAACTAAGTATGGTTAGTTCTAAAAAATGTTTACCTTTATTTTTATTACTGATTTTTCAGGAAAATTATTTACATAATATTAAAGAAAAATAAAATAAAACAAAATAAAACAACAGGACAAGGGATATACAATCTCGCTTCGAGGTAAGTATAGGTAAACAAATTCAGTAATTTTAAAAAAATTTAAGTGTTTTTTGACCTTGCATGCATGTCAACCTGTTTGGGACTTCCAAAACCAAAACATAACTCATAACCTTTCATAACCCATAATAGGGGCACTTTAAAATAAATTCCTGCAGCACGAGAACACAACAATTTCGTGAAGTTTCATATTTCTACAAAATACAGTCTTAAACCAGTGCACCATTATTAAAGTGATTCACCACATCTTTTTTTAATACTTCAGCTAAGGGATAGTCCAAAGAAAATATAACATTCACAGATCAGTGGCTTCTAAACTGGTACATTAGTCCTTATAAGTAATATAGAGATCATTAAAAAACTGTGCCTTATTTTGAAAAAATGACCCCTGCATTCTGACTTATTATCCATTTTTACCACTAAAATACCTGCAGAACAGCACTAGCTGCTATATGAGTGTGAGTGAGTGTGTGTGTGTGTGTGTGTGTACATGCATGTCCCCCGACCCTCTCAGAGCTGAAGTTTAATTAAGCTTTTGCTCTCACCTCTTCAGGGGCATCTCAGACAGCTTGGCTCGACAGTTCATGAACACCTGCACTTTCATATTGACCACTTGACCAAGCACCTGCAGCACACACAGAGGAGAAGGCCTGGTTATTAGCCACTCACAAACAACAGGATTCAGGAGGAAAGGCACCAGTTCACGCTCCATAGGACCGCATACAGATGAGCCAACTGCTCTCATTTCACATTCTACGGTGTACAAAAAAGTTCTTTAACGACACACAGACCATTAAAAAAATAATAATAATGAAACGAATATGAAGTTGGACACTAAGAATGCTTTTGGAAGCCTCTGCAATGACAAAGCACATTGTCTCTCAGCTGAATCACAGCACAAACAAGGCCTGAGAAACAATAAGCACTTAAATGTGACCAGAGTTGTACGTACAACTAATAAAGGAGCCAGCTTCTGTGCATCTCTGGTGAGAGGATCAACGATGGCAACCACATCATAGGACACCTCATCTTCCCGCTGTGCCAGCTGAAGAACGCTGTTAAAAGACACATCTGGTGAGCTTGATTCATTGGTAGTGCTGCGTTAATGAGAAAAATTGAAGTAGAGGCTTTTAACATATCACGCAAATGGACTACTTCAGTGTCACAAGTAGCTGTGAATACGCATAAATAATAAGAGGAGCTGATCATAGCCATGGAAACCCAGTTCGGTGGAAGGGGTTTATGTTTGAATATGCAGCTGACTCACACTTTCATTGAGTGAGTTGTCTGACCAATATGTGATTTAGTTTCAGACCCATTTATGAAAAGGCTATTTATTAGAGTGATTAATTGAAAAGAACCGACTCAAAGGATACAATTACAAAGCAGGCATCATCACTGAGACACGTATTATACAAACGTGTTATTTTCTATGGTTTTCAATCACAAAAGCAGCAAAAGGGTCTGGTGAAATGCACTGAGGTGAGAGTATTTATTTTCTTTTTAAAATATGGATACTCTTAGCTCTGCACCTGTGTTTGTCCTTCAGAAATTTGACGTCTTTTCTGGCCTCTCCTTTAGGTGATGCAGTGAGGAGAGCATCTACTTTCATGATTAGATCACTGGCCCTGTGGAGAGAAATAACAGGTTTCCGTTTTCCTTTCACAAACAAATTTTACATCTACAGTCTACTAGTTTGAGGTGACAACCAAAAATATAGCATACTTTTGGGCATTTAGGTTCATCTGCTTGATCTTAGATTTAATCTTATCTGCTGAAGCGCGAAGTGTGATCTTCTCTAGCAGATGGAAATCTTCCACACTGAACTCTTCCTCCTCATCGAGTAGGCTCAGGATCTAGTGAAGACATTGACCTCATTGTTAGTCAGAAGGTAGGTTCGGGGGAAGTCGCAGGCTGAATTTCATTCTGCACCAACTATCAGCACCATGGGGTCTATAGTGTCAGAGCATGTTTGCTTACCATTGTACAGAGGCTCAAAATTTTACACCTAGAACCCATAAAAAAAATAAATGAAAAAAATATCCAATTGAGAGAGACAGCCATTTATTTATATGTATGTCCATGGCAAACATTTTTAATGCTAATCAAAGCAAGGCTGACTGCCAGGCTGTCACTCTGGCTTGTTTTTTTTGTTTTTTTTTTTACCTGGAATGTACTTAAGTTTTTAACACAGAAAATGAAAGTTAACCAGCTTGTCATTTTTGCTAATTTTATTTTGCATCTTTTCGTTTACATTTGGCTAGTGGACCATGTCCTCTGTAGAGCAAAACCCTTAATGGTTTAGAGGCAATTAGACTGTAGCTAAAAGAAATTAATGACAAATACCACTCATGCCTCAAAAGTGAGATATATATATATATATATATATATATGTTTTTTTTTTAGATTGTATATAATAAATATCAAAATATGGCCATTTCAAAACCAGTGTAACCATTAATTAGTCCATATTTATATAAAAAAACAAAAAACAAACAATCAAGATAAAGTATGTCAAAGTATATTAAACATTGTAGATATGCTCAAGAACAAAACATTTATAGCTGTATTACAAACTGCTTACTAATGCCTACTAAATGTTGGAACAATGCTTTATAATGGATGAATTGACTATTTAATAATGCTTAAATAATGATTCATAGTGTGCAGTTATTATCAACTGTTACCATGTTGAATGTCTATTATTTTGGTCATTTTTTGCCCATGTTTATTAAAAAAAAAAAAACATTCAATATAAATGTATATATCAGCTACAAAATCATTGCACCTTTATTAGAAATGTATATTATTTGATAATACAATAAATAAATTAAATAAATAGACAAACATATAAACATTAAATGTATAAATATACCTAAAATGTTATAAAAAATACAAACATACATTTTAGTCCTGTTTTATATTAATTATCTTATAAACCCAAAGAAAATAGCGGAAATTATGCAACCATAGTTTTTTTTTTTAGGATGAAAACTAATTTTGGGGATCACTTTGGTGTGTTGGAGAATGATGGATTGCCGCCGCTGTTTCA
>JAUMHE010000056.1:8465589-8491107 GCA_032359235.1 Enteromius mattozi
AAGGATTTATGCTGATATCATCCAAAACCACACTTTGCCAGGGGTGTTTCCAAACTTTTGGAGGGCAGTGTAAATTAAGTTTAGGGAAGCAAATTTAAATCTGCTGCCCTAAGACACATGAAATGCAATTTTTTAAAATTATACAAATTCTTAAACAATTAAATTATTTTTTCAATAATTTCACACTAATTTAGTGTCCACATGAGATATTTTGTACTGTATCACACTGTAGGACTGCATAAAAATGTGATTCAGTTGTGAACAGCTAGGTAACTGAAGAAATGGTAACTAGCTGAAGCAACTGAAACGTTCTATATCCATTTTCTACATTTTAACCAAAGATCTTGTTATTGAAAAAAGGTTAATACATCTACAAATGAACACATACATTTTTATGCATGTAGTCCTTTATATAAATGTGAAAGGACAGCCAGTTAAATACTGAACTATGAAAAAATAAATACTCCAGCCCACCTTGTTTCCAGCAGGAGAGGGGTCATGGACCATTTAGCCTGAAGACTGGCGACGACTCCTTTAGATGCACAGTGCACATGCTGGACCCTCAGCAAGACCAGCACAACAAAGACCACCCTCATGTTCAGACACTGCTAAAAGAATACAAAGACAACAATAGTAACTAATAATTAAGAAATATTTAAGAAATGTTGCTGCTCATTTTCATGCAGTTATAAAATGGCTAAAAATTGCCATTGGTAAAAAAACCAAAACAAAAACCTTTATTGATTGTTTTCATACATCAGAGAACACATAGACTTTCTGTCATAAAAAGCTCCTATTAATTGTTTAGTGCTTCGGAACTGCAATAATATTAAAATTATAGCCTGAATTTTACAAACAGATAGGATGTAGAAACATAAAATATTACTTTCAAGACACTGGTAGTAAACAGCAGGGTCCCATTATAACAACTCATCCCATATATTGAGACGATAATACACTATAGACTGTAAAATGAAATAGATCTTAATCCAAGAGAAAAACGTGACAATAAAATAGAAAATAACTTCCATATTCACCAGAGCAAAAACTGGGAAATGTGAACAATTTGTTCATTACAGGTTCTGTGTACCTTTGTAAAACAAACTAAGGCGACATTAATCTGTCCTGTAAAACGCCACGTAGCTACAATGTAATGTTATGTGTCGATTAGCGGCTACATAATTGTTACATTTTTCCTTCTTTTACAGACATTAGCGTCACTGTCAAGCTACACACACTTTATGCAAATCAGATGAAACAAACTATGACAGTGATTGGTCATTCTTATGAATGAAGAAACAACAATAAGATGGGAAAAGGGATAAAAGACATCCAGCACAAACTGTTCAACCCCTATAAGCATTTCTTTCAGAAGCAACAACAACATATTATTCAACAGCAATAAACCACGACCTGACTCTGTGATACAGCGTATAAATATGTTTTAACACACCTAAATCATCGGACGCTGAGCCGCTGGGTTACCCGGTTTCACAGGACGCCGCCATTGAGGGGTCCTGCATCTTTAATTCCCTGTTCCACAAAAAGAAATGCGATACATTGTTTCCGCTTTAGTAAATAGCTTCTACATTTTAGTGAATTGTAAGACGAGTGTTTTAGATACAGTTCAGCTTAGTAATGGCAGAGAAAATATATTTCAGCATTAACATATTTTGGAAATTGTACGCAGGAGTAGCCTAAGTTGTTCAGGCATTTTCATGGACAACTAATGTGATTAATGCAGTAGAAAAGTAACGGCAGAGCTCCTGCATGTGGAATAGCTATATGTTCTGAACACACGGCGGGTTTTCCAGTTTCGTACTATAGGCAAATAAAATTTGGGATTGCTGACCTAAAGGTGAAAAAGACATATTTACATGTAGGATAAGCATATGTATACATATAGGCCTATGAATCAATTAGTTTATTTAATATTGTTAGGTTTTATGTTGCTCTTCATACATCGTGATTTTATGTTAAATTAGTTACTCCATGCTTTAGAATGTAATACTAGCTAATAATTGCTAATATGCTATCTTTGAAAATAATTAATCTAATTAATAGAAATAGGGTAAAATACCCAGAGAACTTAGTACCAGCTCGCAATCTGTTCGCGCTCAAAGGGGGCGCTGCATAAGAAAAAAAGTAGCTACTGACCGAGTATAAGATACTGTCAAAAGGTCAAACCCATATGAAAAAATGCATTAATAATTTACAAGAAAAAAAGATAGGTTTTTCGACTACAAAACACCGCATGCTCATAGTGAATTTGAAATTCGTGAAGTTTGTTTTTGTATGTAGCCAGGTTAAAATAAACATATAGTTTTTCTTACATGTTGCATGAAAATACATTTTTACCGTGAAGTTAAAAACAAAATCTAAGAATAAAAAGAAATTAATAGTTCCATAGTTCTCAGTCCAAAATATGAAAACTTCAAAGACACAGAACTAATATCTAACTTGACAGTTGAGATGCACATGCAGCAGAGTAGTTTATTATCTTAATAAAAAATAAGTAGGTAGAAAATGCATAAAATGAGCAGCATAAATTTTGTGAAAAAAAAAAAGACGAATTTCCAGAATTTACAATAAGCCATAAAACATCTCAACGAGTTAGGATTGGCTCCTAGTGATGTTAATATTAGCATTCCTTTACAGGATTTTCCACAAAGTGATAAGGCACAAAGATTGCACAGTGCAAAGGACTGTGAAGAACACAATAACATGCACACAGACAATTCTCTCAGTAGTGGCGACACTTTATTGCTTTATATAGCAGAGCACTGGACTGGGACCAGGTGCAGATGAAATTGTTTGCGTGCTACGAAAGAGCTCGTGCTGTACCGGTGCGACAGCGCTCGCGTCTCGTTGACATCATTCGCATCATCCCGCTGATGCGCGTCGCGGGATGGATGGAGAGCACGGTCTCGTCGCGAGTGCGCGGAGATTCCGCAGAATAAAACAGACCAACGAGGCACTTAAAACCGTTTCATCTGAACACAACGAGCAGACGTTAGTCTTCTGAAGTCTTACACTTTTCTTTTTACCGCGATGTTCGGTTCTTAAACAGCATTTGATTATGCGTTTTGTTTGGTGACTTACACTTTCTTCAGAACTTTGTGAGAGAGCAAGTTTCGTGTGAAGACTTGAATGTCACACTTTTGCGCATCTTTTTTACCATATCAACATGTGGCATGGGTTTTTTGGACTGGATCCCACACGAACGTCCTGGAGGAAGACCTGGAGAGGAGATCATGATTCACACTAACTGCATGAAAAATTGCCTTGTATTAAAATGAATGATAAACCCAACAAATGGATTTTCATCCCAATTTTAGCCATTCTTTTTGTCATGATTGGGTACCAGTATATTTGTCCGGCAGGCGGTCAGGCTTGTCATTTTAGGACAGGAGACAAACTCGTTAGGATCGGTCTCCCGTCCACTCCAGACCCGACCACCGATGACCCGGAGGAAGACAGCCCAACTAAATGTGCGTCCAAATTCAACTTCACGGAGCGCGATCTGACACGCGACGTCGATTTCAACATCAAGGGGGATGATGTGATTGTGTTTCTGCACATTCAGAAGACAGGAGGGACCACCTTTGGCAGGCACCTGGTCAGGAATATTCGCTTGGAGCAGCCGTGCGACTGCAAAGCGGGACAGAAGAAATGCACGTGCCACCGGCCCGGTAAGCAGGAGTCCTGGCTCTTCTCGAGGTTCTCCACGGGCTGGAGTTGCGGTCTGCACGCGGACTGGACGGAACTGACCAACTGCGTGCCTGTGATAATGGACAAAAGGCAGTCTCCAAAGCGCAAGAGGTAACGCGCCTCCCTCTCTCTCATAAACTAATTCGGAGAATTCATTTGCCGCTCTGTTGCCTCTAATGAAGGTAATGATGGAGTGTAAAATGTAGTCTGAGGGTGTTTTCACACATGAGTCCACTCAGACCCCTTTGAGTAGACCAAAATGGCTTTCACACTCTTAGAAAAGTGGGCTTAGATCTCATTAATAAGAATACTAATAGGTATCCTACTACTACAACAATTACTAAGCCACTAATGAATATTTACAAAAAAACAATACACTGCAAATGATGTATAAACTACTTTTACTTAGAAATTGCTTGTACATTTTAAAAAAGAAGTGGCATTATAATCAAATTTAATTGACATTTTGAAGAAGTATTTTCGTGTTATTGTAAACCGTATAAAAAATCTTCCTTTACAACTTAGGAAATAGTTTTTACAGTGTAGGCTACTATTAAATTGTTTACCACAACTTTAAGCCCTTGTGCAATGTAGTGGGATTATTTTGGGTGCACCCAGACCTCTTAGTCCAAAAAAAGTGAAACCAGTTCTGTTTACACTCAAAATGTCCCTAGGTTTAAAAGTAACCAGGCTTTTTGTTGTTTCCATCAATAAAAAGTTCTTATTTTACTTACCATAAAAACACCTTGCTTTGGAAATCTACGATTATTATTGTTTGTGACTGTTATTGTGAAATAATAAAGTTTTGTGTTCACAATGCACTCAGACCTCCTTCAAAGATTTAAGTCCAGTTTTATTCAATGGGGTCTCATTTGGAGCATTTACACAGCTAAGCCAAATTTTTTTTACATAGCTAGGCTAACCATTGCACCCCTGAAGCAAAGTATTTAAGGTGAACTTTATTTAATATATTTCCTCTGGCACGCAGTGATATGTTTCTAATTCTGGACCAGTTGAATAAGAAATGATTTTTAACCACAAAAGCCGATCAGTCAATGCAGTGTCTTTGTGCATAATGAATCCAAGTCCATTTCCCATTTTATGTCCTCTGCAATGTTTCTTTCTCTGTTCAGAAGGTATTTTAGTCTGTCATTAGTCTTCTCTACATGTAAAGATGAATCTACTTCACATATGATTTGAAAAAGTTATATTTACCCTGTCAGAAAAGACAGTATAATTGGGGGTTTTCTTTGCCCGTGGCCTCTCTGTGTCACTCAGTGATATTATTAATGTGACAGTGATATTATTAACTTATCACCCAACATGCTTTATGGCAAACACATTAAAATGCACAACAAAGAGACAGCCAGTCAAAATGGCTAAATGTCAAGCCTAAAATGCTATTTTCTACAGTATCTGTGACCATAGCTCTCTTACTCAGATTCTACATTGCTGTTGAAATGACTGAGAGCCTGTGCTGTAATGAACTTTAAATGAGGTATCATAAAGCCGAGCCGAGCCGTCGAGCATTTCCATCTATAAACCTGACAGTGCCAGTCTGGACAAGCAAGCCATTAAAAAGTTATTTTAGTTGTTTACTAAGTATAATGATGGCTTAATATGGCAAAATATGCAGACTTTCACTTTTATAAGTGCCTGCGAATAAAAGACATATGTGTTTTTAGTGCCTGTGAATGCTGTTCTCGTAAATAGCATATAAAATAGCTTTGTCGGCATCCTCGGCTACTTGCTGATCTAATGTTAGTCCATGAATTATGTTTGACACAACTGGCTGTCTGTATCTGTTCTGCTCTGTTATCATGAAAACTTAATTTTGGCAATCACTCATTTTAACAGTTGCCAAGCAAATGGATCAAGTTATTTAGTTGCTTGGCCTACATGTATTGTGAATGAAAGAAAATGTTAATACCTAATAACACTTACTTTGAGGAACTGCTGTAAAAATGCATGTTGCCTGTAAGGAATTTTCAGAGAGGAGACATTTATTGAGTAAAGAGAAGTTCACACTCATAACCCAAAACTGCAAGACCACAGTTATATGATTCATCTTTGCAGAATCAGCTGACTCGTTCTGGAAGTTCAGTCTGTATGCGACAGAGAACCGAAGCCCAAATGAAACATAAATCCATCTCTCGCTCTCTCCGTGCTTTCAAAATGCTGCTTCGCATTGCTTCTCTAAAGATACACCAGGAGACGCAAATAAATCTCTTCTGACAACAGGCGCTTTTGCTCTCTGAACCGCATGTGCTAAGTGGTGTCTGTATGAAAATTTCATCCTGATACCCAGCTCTGTTTATTTCGGTTAAGATGGATCACTCTGTGTGTGGAGGAGGTTTTTCACGGACATACAATCCTAATTTTTTCCTGTGTTTAAAGGCCACTTGAAACTTACAGCACTCACAGTATTCCATAATCTAATAATCCAGATTAGCGCAGTAGTGCAAAAGCATTGTGCAGGGTTTTTTTTATTTTTTGTTATTGTGAGCATGCAGAAGTAGTTCTTGCTGATGGTGGGCTGGTAATGTGGCAGCAAAGTTTCTCAGGCATAGTGTGGCCTTTTTAGCCTGGCACGAACAGTGCGGGCACATTGCAGGACCTGGAAAGGTCAGCCATGTCAGAGCAGATCAACAGACACTGTTAGAGTCGATGAGAAGGGAGAGTTGAAGTGATCTCTTCAGGGAGGTTTCTCTTCTTGTGTCTCTTATTCTGGGTTGTTTGTCTTCTTCTATGGTCATGAATTCCTCTTGCAGGTCAAAACTGTCAAAACAAAGCAACAGTTAGAGAATCTGAGCAGGTTTAAAAATACATAGACCACTTTTCATTTTTTAATGCACATTGCTGGACTTATTGTACATGATGCATTAATGCAAGTTGTTATAAATAATATGTAATGCCTACTTTTCAAGAGCCAGTCAATTCCTCATGAATAATATATGGTTAAGTCAAGATTGTTTCAAAGCAGCTTTGCAGTAATAAACATGAAAATAACAGAATCTTTTATGGAGACTCAGTTATGGAGACAATTCAAATTCTGCTGTGAATTCTGCTAAAATGTTTATGTACTGTATTTGGTCTTGGCAGAATAGATCTGCTGCCGCTGCTGGTTATTGCTGAGTTGCAAATTATTGCTGTTGCTGCAAGCAAGTATAGGAACTTGCTACTGCCAGTGCATATGGCGATATGATGCTGTGAGTATTTAAGACACACTGTTGCTGTGCTTATAGAATATAAAATAACCTTTTGCAGATCTATACAGGTCAAGCTGGGGAAGGTGAATGGTTTTAGTGGAACTCTGAAAGCAGCTTGTGCCAAGTAGTTTCATGACTGATCTATACATTTAATATAGCAATATCATCTCGAATCCATTTAATGTTGATTCAATTCAGTTCAATAACATTGTCAATGCTGCAAGATGTGATTTAATTATAAAGACAAATGAAAAACGATGACTTTTCAGACAGCAAATGTCATCATCCAGCTTAACTCTTAGCTTTTTTCCCGCTTTTCTTTTTCATCCGATGGCGTTAGTGCCATCAAGTCAAAATAAAGTCTTAATAAATAATTATTAAGTTTTTTTAGAGCCCAACTAAGGAAGGCAAAGGGTACAGAAACCTAGGTAGAAACCAGGTTCAGTGAGGGGACCAGTTGTCCTCTGGCCTAAATGAATTCACTTTTTGTGATGTAGTTTGATATATGTCACATTGGTATTGGTGAAAAAGTAAGAGCTTTGGTCTGTCGAGAAAGTTGAAACATGAAGACAGAGCTGCCATTTTTAGTCTAGCCAGTTTATCATTGTGCTTGTTAAAGTCTGCAGTGTGGTCCTCGCTGGTCGTGACATGGTATGTTTGCAGCCGGTCATAAGGATCTATACTGAGGTCTTGTCCAGTCAGCGAGGTCCTCTCTGAGGATGTGTGCCGAGGCCTCGTCTGATCAAGTCCCATCCAATTTTCTCCACATTAAATATTCTATTTCATGCAGAAATACGACCTATTGCATAAGTAAAATGGGTTTTGTAAAGCATTTCAGTTGTTTTTAATTAAAGATTCTAATCTTGTGATTTCTGACCAACAACCATATAACAGCACAATTAAAATGAATTTCAGACCTGACAGGGTTTTATTTGGACGCTGTCATCACGTATTGTATACCCATAGGCATCACATTAATTTAAATTATGTTGTTCAAATGATAAAACCCTCTGATTTGGAAAACCCCCTGACTTGTTCTTTTCACCTTCCTTTCTCATTTTTCATAGCTCTGCCTCTCTTCAGGACCTCTATGTGCCTTTTTTTATTTTAGCACTAATTAAATTTGCCAAGTCCCCTGGCATTATAACCAAATGGAGTTTCTGGGCAGTCACGAATGTGCAGTCTGCTAAAATGAGATGCAATTAACTAAGCCAACTGCACACAGGTTCTGAGATTAAAGGCACTGCAAACGATCTGCACATGTTTACAGAAACAGTCTCTTAGTTTGCAGTTAAAAATAAAAAAACACTAAGACAGCTATAGTCCATAATTAGGAACACAAAAGCATTAAAACGGTGTTCTGTTTTTCTGCCCAACACTGATTTCATAGTGTTGTTGCTTACTGGAATAAAGGTCAAAACTCATTTTACAAAGTTTCAGTGTATATTATGGAGAGAAAGGGTCTAATTTGCCATTTTACGATTCCTTAAGATCTTTAGATATGACTTTAGCCCCTCCCTCACTGTATTAATATTTTTGTCTGTTTTATTTTTCAGCAGGCAAAGCAATAATTCCTATTGATTCAAAAATGAATAGTGCGTCATTAGTGTCTGTAGCAGAATTTAGAACAATTTTATTAGTTTTTAGTGAGTTGGAATTTAACTGGCTTTCCTTTTTTGGAAATAATTCTTAATTAAATTAATTAAATAGTTTCATTCAATACATTTCATTCAGTGCCAACATTCAATATTTCCCAATCACAGTTGCCACCCCAATTCAAATTCAGGAATTGAACTAGGATTTAAATAGCATTCTCAATTCAAGTTTTGAAAGGCACACTTCCACTGTGGCAAGAGTTAAAGGAACACTCCACTTTTTTGGAAGTAGGCTCATTCTCCAACTCTCCCAGAGTTAATAAGTTGAGGGAATCTATTCAGCTGAAATCCGAGTCAGGCCTGGAGATCTGGAGATCGGCTGAATACATTCCAAAACGGTGAAACTCAACTTATTAACTCTGGGATAGTTGGAGAATGAGCCTACTTCCAAAAAAGGTGCTTTAAAAAATAAAGTACATATTGGGGTTTGATACAATTGGTACAAATCTAGAGAAATTTTTTTTTGTTGTTTTTACTATGCCCTCTGCATATGGTGAAACAAAGTCACATTATCTATTAACACACCAGCTCATCAATATTAAAACAGTCTATTTGCATGTGTGCCTGAATGTGTGTTAAGTTTTCATGGCTTCTGTGGTTAGGGTTTTCACACTAATGTAGTGAGACCTAGAAAAATCTCCTATTGTTCTTATGGAAGGCCAAATATTCAGTGCTCCGAACAGTCGAGGTCCTCCGTTCCCCCTCAACAATTAGAGTACAAATAGATTCACAAGCTCCTCATTTCCCAGACAATCACAGTAATGAGTAACCTGCAGCTGCACTAATGGGCCATTATTACTCACACGGAGAAAGTGATGACATCCTCTTGGCACAATAACACTCTTTGCATGATATTTTATTCATTATAGTCAACACAGAGACACACAATTACTGTCAGCATCTGCATGGGCACAGATCAATACTGAGACACCATCACCCACCTTACGCAAGGAAGCAAAGCGCATTTTCTTGTCACCTTTTAAATTCTTCCTGTTCCTCCTTGTATGTTCCACACATCACTGCGCCTGTTAGATGGCTGCTGTTGTCATGTTCAGATCCTTTCTGCTAGATCTATCAGCTCTAGCAGGTTCTCTGTGAGCATGCATGGGGCTGCGGGAACTAAATTTGTTGGATTTACAGCCTGGAGGGACCTGCTCGAGTCCTGTGCATTCTCATTGGTGTGGGATGTTTATTAGGTGCAGGGTTGAGCATGCCCTTGTGGGTTAGACACGGCGGGGTCTGGAGATTGTTTTCACGTGTCATTAATTCAGGTCACCATATTCTCTGGAGCAAAAGCTGTAATCCAGTTGCTGTGATAATTATGTGCTAACAGGAAAGGGAAAGTTGGTGCATCTTTTGAGTCGAATGCTTCTGTTTGAGCTAGAGTCTATGATATGAGCAAAAAAGGCCTTTGAAAAACAATTTGATGTTTGAAGCAGCATTTTGTTACAATTCCTTTCCTACATTTGGGAAAAAACACAGTAGACTATGCCATATATGTCAAAAATCCTAGAATTTAGACCAACAGCACGACTCAATAACAAGGAGGTTAAAATAGAGCACATATTTTGGATAGCTCCGGATCTATTTGTGCCTTTAATTACATTTCAAATCATGTCAAAATGCATGTCTCTACAAGTATCCTTGTAAACATAGTTGTTTATGAATTAGGTGAAGGTAAACAATTGAGGAAAAAAATATACGTGTAACAGTAGCTCACAGCAGTTTGTTTCTGTTGCTTTCTGTGTCATGATGTTAGTCAAACAACAAAACACTGAGAAAAATCATTTTTTTAGCTATAACACAAATTTATTAGATTTAATTTATATAGTAAAGACCGTGCAGTGTTATTTTACATTTGATTAATCAATTTCTGTACCTGAATACTGTTAGATGTACCTCAAATATATAAATCACTTTTTACTTCATTTGTATCTTTGTAGTATTATATTGATCTATGCTTGTATGCTTTGTTTATTTTCTATGCAGTGTAGCCTACTACATACTACATTTTATTGTACTGTATGCTTGTGTTATGCAGTATTCCGTCATACCTGTCATTTCATACCTAAGGTAATTGACTTAAATGGGTTTAATTGTTCAGTTCATTTGCTTTCTTTTAACAAACCTTATTTTTTCCCAAACTAACATTTTGCTACCTCCCATGTCAGAGCTGACAACCATCCTCAGGACAGGAAGAGTAGCTGCATCTTCTCATGTTGATGAAAATCTGTATAAATCTTGAGAGGTTGAGGCGTGCACTGTGAAAGCTACTCAGTGTAATGAGACAGGTCTTGCCAGAGCAGATGCTCAGCTCTTTTGACACTGCTGTCAAAAAATGCTGCTATAGCATATATGACTCTCCAATAGTCTAAACTGATTCTTTTATTGGATGCAGTTGTAGCTTTGGCCTGGACTTATAGCTGATGCCTGAAGAGAATATAGAAAATAAAGGAAAAAGTGGTCTTTATATTATATATAAAATTAATGCACTTTATTTGCAGTACTGTCTTTATCTGCAGTTGTTTACAGTACAAGAGTACACAGGTGTTCAGCACAGGCCTATGTATATCTCGGGCAAAGACAAACATGAGGGTGACAGGCGATTTAGTTTTAATGGATTGAGGGTAAATATCCACTTCACTTAGTGCCCTTTTTGTTCAGTGTGTTATAAAATATCCAGACTGAAAAACCACTCCGAACAAACGAAATGTAATCAAAGTGTCTGTTCGAATCAGAGCGAATAGTTTTGCTAATCTGTTAAACCAATGAACTCAAAAGAACTGATTGACTGAATTGGACAGTGTTAGTTTATATACTAAAACTACCTGACCTCAAGAAAGTGCATATAAAAAAAGTATGCCAAAAAAAAAACAAACTTGTGGTATTGATATGCAAAAATGGATTTTGGCGTATTACCGTAGAATTAGGGTCGTGGGGTAGAAAACTGCATATCATATGCACGCCAACAAATTTTGTATCGTATTTACATAAAAACTGCATATTATATGCATGCCAAACTTGTGTGTGTCATATATTTTATTTGGCTTACTATTTATACACATTTTCATGAGACCGGGAAGACTACACAGCTGACAGAAAAACATATGAAACCTGACGCGCTTGCCTAAATATGGTCTGTATCTTTATCTTCTCTTTCTGTATCTTCATCTACAGGCCAAGACAATACAAGCTCAACAGTTCATTTAAAGGGGAAAAATTTAAACTAAAATGAGTGTCTCTTTAAATGTGTTGGCACAAGTGGCAAATTCTATCATTTTTTTGTTTGACAGCTTAGATTGGGTTAGGTTGAGCCATGATTGGCTTCATGAAAGTGAATGTTTAACTGTTTTCATAATTACCATAGCAGTTAAGTTGGAGAGATAAGATAAATTGGAGTTTCATTACATATTTTTTTCAGAATCAAGCTGAGCACAATGTAATGATGTTAAACATAGATATTCATTTGATAACAGATGAGTCACACATAGAGGTGAGAACTGCTGGGAAACACACTACTTCTGAACCCTTTGGAATATAGACTACATATGAATATTTGTACTGCGGAGAACAGACTGCTTTTATACTGTGAGCTGTAATTACTGCTATTTGTTAGAAGACCTCAAAATAATTACTGAGCTGCACTTCCCAGGTTGGTCATATGTATACGGCTCTGTAAAAATCTTCCAGATTCAAACAAGTTTTGCTGTTTCTGCTACAGGTTACAACTAGCAATTATTTTTGACATGTTCCTTGTGCATGTTTTTTTTTTACTGCACTTACAATGAAAATCTATGGGACAAGAAATTCAACATTGTTCAAAAGAAGCAATGTACATCTTGTATTTTTATTTAAAGTGCTAATATTAATTTCTCTACAACCTTGATTTGTAACCTATAAAGTTGAACTTTTAGTGGTGGGACTGCTATTCTAGGAAGACAGACTTTTTGTTTTGTGTTACAAGCATAATTCATGTGGGTGGATTTCTTTTTTCTGTGTAAACAGTCCCTTTTTAGGAATCCTTGTGAGTTAAAATAATTTCCTGTGTTAAAAAGCGCATTTTGAAGCCAGAAGATTTCACAGAGCTGTCTACTTATTAGATTCCGAGTCTATTCCTGGGCTCTACCAGAATTGCTTACAAGAGGCCCAAGTATTTGAAACAAGATCTTGAGATATCTTTCTAGTAATAGAGCAGACATGGAAAAGAACCAGTATTTGTTCAGTGATGATTATGATATAAGGCTGGAGGAAACATCTTTTATTCAAGACCGTCACATGATAATACCTCATTTTGCGTGCGTAAAGTCTATACCAGTGAGTCTTATTTTTATCGTCTTTTATTTTGCAAGGAAGCCAGTGCAGTGCAAATTTAGTGTTGCAGATGTCAGTGTTGCTGCAAACAGGGATTTACTCCCTTTTCACCACTTTCCTGAAGCCCTATTTATTTGACAGATTGACAGATCAAACTGTGACAGGGAAAATGCCAGCTCAGAGGCTTTTTGCGTGTTATTTTTCAACCGTGATCAGTCAGGCCTGACCAAAGGTATCTGTACAAAGTAAGTCACTACAAGCGTGATTCATCACCGCCACATGGTAAAATGTCATATTTCCTGATTTGGCGTGGCCCTGCTGACAGGTATATGAAGAGTAGAGTGGGCGGGTGATGGCAGGAAAGGGGCCAAAATAGAGTCACCTTCATAACACCTAATCTGATCAGCAGACCTAAATCTGACTGACCTGTACTGTCTTAGCCTTACAGGCTAAGGCTTAAAATACTGCAGCTCCAAAATATATAAACTTGTAAAATTGTTTAACTGTTTAGTTGAAAACCACATTATACGTTTATATATATATACACAAAAGTGTTAAATAGCCTGTGCTGGAAAAATAGAGGCAAAAGAAAGAAAAAAAAAATCAAAGAAAAAAAATCACTAAAAAGCTACATATTCCAAAGTAAATTTATATTGTTTTGCTTAGGTCTTTTTGTTTAGTATATTTATGTATAGGTGTTTGAGCATTGACAAAGTATTTTATACTGATACTACTACTAGTAATAGTTACTTGAATTTCAAGAAGCTGTTGGTCATGTGATCTCAACATGGCAACCTGCCTCATGCAGAATAAAACAGCTTTTTTAGATACAGTAAGTGATTAATAGGTGTCTGATTGGCTAAACATCACAGACACAGGTGTGATTTTTCAAGCCATCTATTTCTGTGATATTTGTATGGTAGGGACATTTTATCATTTTTATAGAACAAATATGAGAAAAACTCTCCATCTACTTTTCTTTTTTTTTCAGATGTGGTCTCCTTCTTTCTCTTTATCACATCTGGGAGCTCTGTGACTTAAATATGGGACCATCAGTGTTGTTCTAAAATGTCTTTGGTGTGTTTGGATATTTTCATGATGTGCCTTGAGTGGTTTTGAATGCAGAGAGCTAAGTGCTTGAGAAAGGGTATGATCTCAGTGAGCAGATTGCCGTCCAGATTGCGTCTTTAATTTGCATGTTTATAAATAGGACACTCTATGTGACACAGCTTACATTTGCATGACCATTTGATATGTTTGCCTGAACTAAGCACAGCACTAAAATGTATCTGATTTGTGTCAGACGTTTGATCAAAAAAGTACACAAACTTTGATGTGCAGACAGCAGTTTCCTTACACTTGAGAAATTGATCATTTTAGGAAGGTAATTTTGATTTGCAGTTATGCTAATTTGTGTTACATCTGCAATCATGTGATGTATTACTCTGAAAAAGGTGTTTTATGCATTGCATGGGTCGTCCCCCTCATGGGTGTTGACATCACATCTCAAGTTACTAATAATATATTATTAGTACTACTAATAATGTTTACTTCAATGTTCACTTTAAATATGGCTTCAGCCAGTGTGTAATCCTTTTTATCAAAACCTAAACATGAATGTACATCGAAAGAACATGACCCTGTGAATCCATGAATGCGATCCAGTGGTCTAGAAAGAATGAGTTTGAGTGGAAAAATAGAAGTCAAGTCAAGCAATCTCTGCTGGAGTGATAAAATGAACTGCGATGACCTATAAAGTTCCCACACCACAGAGCAAGGACAAAACACAAAAACTACAGAGCACAAACAAAAGATAGCTAATTCAATATCCATTTTATTGTGTGCAGAGACTCATAATAAGTGTGTTATTATATTGTGTGTTTGCAGCGCGTTACTGTGTTTGGTTGCGTTGCGAAAACTTGCAGCGCCTGTGTTGTCAAACTGATGAAGATGTTTTCTTAATGTGTTGTCGTTTTTTTCTGTTTGCATGTGTTTTCTTAAGCTGCAGCGCACTGAGCTCTCTCGGCCACCGTAGCTTTAAGTGCTTTTTACTTTAATGTCTATCCTAGGTGCCATTTTCTTTCACTGTGTGTTGTACATAATGAAATTTATTTCAGCAACATTAAGCTCAAAATGGTTGGGCAGTGGTTAAAATAAAATGTTCGTATTATAATGAAGGAGTTTGTGAAGTGTTGAGATAAGATGATGTTGAAACATAATGCTAATTGCTCCACATGGCATGCTCTGCAATAGAGAGAATAAATAAGAGCCTGGCACTATCAGTAGCTAAATTGATGCTCATGGTATCATGGGATCTGTTTACTTTTATCTCTGCATAATAATAATTTGTGGGAATGTTTTATTTTAAAAATAAAATTAGCTTTTTGATCATTTTTATTTTTGGAATTAAGCCTGTTTATTTTTTCCCCTCCTTTTATCAAGGCTACATACTGTATGCCCTCATTTGAGAGCTTCAAAGGCTTCCTTGAAATGCTTAGTTTAATTACACCACGAGACTAATGATATTAATAATGATATAATGTCAGTATTTGAGATTCGGCTGACTGTATACCATCAATAGAGTAAGACCTGCCTCCCACATGTGATATCAGTTTTTTTTTGGAAGAAAATGTGAGTAGTCTGTGGGTGGTTGTTAAGGTGTTCTAAGTGGTTTTTAGCATGTTGATTTGCAGTTGCTAGGGTGTTCCGCTTGGTCAATGATGCCTTTGTTGGTTTGCACAGTCTAATTTGCTGAGGTAAAGATTGAAACCTGACTGGGATACTGACAATTGACTTTCAGAGTGATATTTTATAATGTATGTGGAAAATTATGTGAAAAATCAAAGCTGGAATGTTTTTCAACATTAAGTGTGCGCAATGTTTTTTGTGATATATTAGATATCTGTAACATTAAAGATGTGCTTGCAAATGCTATTTGAGTAGCTGTTTGTGTGAGTATGACTGACGTGTCTCTTTGCAACACTGATACCATTGTTAAAGTAAATTGAACTGAATAATGACTGTTGTCGCTACTTTATTGCTGAAATTGCAGTTGTTTTATATTTTATTCATTATTTTTCTGTTTATTACTGTGAAGCTGCTTCGAAACAATAAAAGTGCTATAGAAATAAATGCGACTTGACTAATGAACAGTATACAGACATGGTGATGTGCGTTTAAAATTGACACTAGTGAACATATATATGAATGATGCACATGTTTTGAGTATATGACAAATTAAACCTATTATATGAACAGTATGTACCGGGCTGTGTTTAACATTTCAGAGGAGAAATTCAGATTTCTGCTTTATTAAGGAATATGCAGTGTTTTGGACTTTTATGTAGTAATCACAAAGGAAAGTATATTCTGGTGTCTGGCACACAGATTTTAAGCCCAATAAGAAAGTGGTTTTTGTGTGCCTATACATCTCAGTAGGGGAGTGTCAGAGTCCTGTGGGAACAGTGGTTAAAAGCCACTTTCCTGCAGCGTGGTCAGTCATGCGAAATGTGTTTAGTTTTTAATTGTGTGATGAATTCATTCTTTAGCTCAGCAGACGTGCATGGATTTGTTGTCGGACTCAAATACAGGTGCTTTGTCTTTGCATGTATTCGTTAAAGACCGCAGTAGATGGCCACCTGAGGTTTCCCACATAGAAGTTTCTAAACCAAGCTGCTTTATTTATAATAACATGAAGATAAAGATGCCCTGCAAACAGTTGTCATCATAATAATCTAGATATCAGATCATGTTTTCCACATAAATATTAGGCTGTAAAACAGTTTTTTCCCTTCAAAACAGATTATGAAAAATCATGTGTTCTGCTAAAAATTAGACTTAGAATCATAGGTAGAAGTTATGTTGTAATTTTTCACCCAAAAATGAAAATTCTGTCATTAATTACTCACCCTCATGGACACGCCTTCAAAACAGAGCCGAAAGAGAAGAAAATGTTGAATAAAGTCGTTATTTAAGTCATTCCGATTGAACCACTGATTTCACAATTTTTTGTTGATGTTTTTCTACCTTCATTCAACATTCAAGGACCCTTGCTGTCTATGGGAGGATCAGAAAGCTCTTGGATTAAATCCAAAATATCTTAAGTGTCTTACAGGTTTGGAACGCCATAATGGTGATGTCACAGTCGGTCCAGGCTCTGAAACCAGCCAACCACAACACTCATTATCTCCTGAGTACTAATCACCGTCACATGTCACCAATCAGCCACAAGCACATAAAACCACACGTCACGCTTCAGTCCATGTCCGGGCTCGTATCTACGATAGTGGACTCCCCTGTGATCATGTAAGAAGTGAATACTTACCTGACTACTTACCTTTGGTCTTTGTTTCCAGAAGTTTTCATCCATCCAGTCAGAGTTATTTAAGTATTACAACTCACCTGCCATAGTACTCCATCTCACGATCTGCCTAGATTTCTACAACTGTCAATAAACTTACTCTGCTTTATACTTACTACCTTGTTGAGTCCGTCTTTGTTACAGGTGAGTAATTAATGACAGACAACACATACTGTATTTTTTTTATGTGTGTGTGTGTATATATATATATATATACATTTTTTTTCTTTTTACAAAAATAATATTCTGACAAACTTGTAAGTTGTAGTGTAGATCTATAAATTGAGGTTAAATTAACTTACTAAGAAAAGAGTTCCTATTATTTTCTGCTGTCTAAAAGAAATGCTTGACATCTTATTACATGTTTTTTCATGTGTGCCTACATTGTTTGATGGATATTAAAATTTAAGATATGCTGGCTGGCAGTTTCTTTATGCTTTGAATTTTACTTTAAACATGCAACACTTCTAAATAAAGGAATTTGTTTTTGTTCTGTTTTCTGTTCTTCTGCCCACATTGACCATATTTTTTTCATCAACACTGGCATTGCAACATGGTTCCTGTGGGTTTTAAAATTTTTGAAATGAACATAGACAGATGCTTGTTTATACATGACTTTGATAAATGGTTTCTCGCTCCACATAAAGAAGACAAACAATATGCAGAGGAGGGTAACACTACTGCTGTGTTTAATTACTGTACGGCACTTGCAATCACAGCAATAAACCTGTCCAGCATTCCTGTTTAATGAAAGCAGATCAAAGTTAAAGCTGTCCAGCAATGCTTTCATCCCCTCTGCTAATGCAACGCATCTGTAAGTCTTCAGAAATATTTATTGTGTGTCCATTGTCACTCACCTTAGCTGGACTGAGGCTTTCTCAAATAACTAATGGACATTTTTCATTGTCAAGTCATGTTTGTATACCACTTCTCATGATGCTCATTGTTTCAAAACAGCTTTACGGAAAATCATGGTGTTAATGTTTATAATATTTTATCCATTGTAGTCATGATCAAGGTCTGGAAACGTAGCAAAGACATTGTTGAAATACTTCATGTGACATCAGTGGTTCAACCGGAATTTTACAAAGCTTTGAGAATACTTTTTGTGCGCAAAGAAAACAAAAATAACCAATTTATTCAACAATTTGTCTCCTCCGCGTCACCTTATAGTGCCATTTTGGAGAGTGTCACATATGTAAACAACGTATGCAATGTATGTACATGGATCAGCTTTTTTACATTCAGATCGATGTGTAAACAACATAAACAACATATCTGCATACATACATTGTTTTTTTTTTATGTGATACTCAAATGACTACAAAGTGCCGCTATGTGGAGGAGACGAATTGTTGTATTCTTGAAAAAGTATTCTTGTTTTTTTGTAGCTTCATAAAATTATGGTTGAACCACTGATGTCACATGGATTATTTTAACGATGTCCTTGCTATGTTTCTGAGCCTAACATTCATAATTCAGACTTCATAACCTATACCCTTACAGTAAAGTAAATACAGTTATTATGTGGTACTCGTGGTTGTGGCTAGAAGGGATACAGCTATGGCTGGAAACCAACAATAAATATTTTTTATTGTTTTATTAACATCTACAGTACACCTGTCCCAACCTAAACATATCACTTACAGTGATGCAAATGCAGTATTATCATTGTTAAAAAGGTAATATTGATGTGCCCATGTGCTGTAATAGGAAAATGGGGTAAATGAACTTTAGGATAAAATGGAGTAAAATATCAGGACACTGGGTATTGAAAAAATTTTCATTTTTGATTAATTTGGATATATATTAGGTACAGTGCATTGCACATTTTCTGAAATGAAAAGAAAAAAACAGAAAAACTTCTTCAGTACTGTAAACTATAGAGAAGTTTGTATATTGTTATAATATCAAAGGTTAAATAATATGTAATGAAAATGCTGAATATGCTCTTCTAATGCTCTTTTTTCAGTTTGTTTAACAAATTATGGATATTGAATGGTTTTCCTGCGATAAATCTAGCATTTCTCGACATACAGTTTGCAAGCTTTTATTGACGTGTTTTTGTGGTTTAAACACTGAGCAGTTATTTGAGACTTGGTACATTTTAGTAATTGGTACTGTTCTTTTAACATAAATTCTAAGCTTTTTTTTTCTTCTTTTTTTTCTTTTTACTAATGTTGCTTTTTAAACTAATGACATTGCACATTGAAGCGTGCCAAAATTACATTTATTGATTGAACAGATTTAGCATATGCATTCCAAAAATGGTTCTCTGTCCAAAAACAGTGGTACCTTTTGGTTAGCGCTTATATGTGAAAAATTGCAGCACTGGTGTAGCAGCACACATTTGGAGTTGTTGTGCACTGAGTTGTTGTATGAAGGGCAACGCTGAGTTCAAGTCCTGGCGAGAGTGACTTGATGAGACAGAGGGAAAAAAAATCAATACTCTCAGTGTGGATGGTTTGTAACAGGGCTCCCTGAGTGGTGTCTGTCACACTGTGCTCTCAGAGGAAGCGCTGACCAAGAGGTGTCAGACCACAGCAGGCAGAGATAGTACTAGAAGATACAAAGACGGCACTAGATTCTTCAAGACCACAGACAGGAATGTTTGAACTTGATTTAGATGCATTTTCTTTGCAAATACAGCTCTTGATGTCCCAGTAGAGGAATTTAAAGTAATTATGTTCAGATTATGCACTGGCAGCTAGAAAATTAGGTTACATCTTATTGGATGCATATTTAGATAGGTTCTAAAATTTTATCTCCTGCTTGTTTGGCCTAAAGCTAAGCGGGATTCATTTGTACTTCTTCGTTTTATCACAGTCGCGGTATTAAGACTCCAGCCAAGAGCTGCCACTGATAATGAAGCTACCAATATGGATGATTCCGTCACTCTTGATTAAGTGTCGTGTCATGCTCAGAGTAATTGCCTTAATTAGCTATTGAGCAGTTTTCAGGGTTAATGGGACAACAGGTTGGTAAGCGAATGTAATGTAATGCTGGAAGCTAATGATTTTACTTTCATCTTCTCTGAAATGATTTGATTAACAGGAGAGAAAAACAGATTCCCCTTGTTTGTTATTACAGAATCAATTTCATGGCTGGATGAGCTTTCTCTTGACATTTTTTTATTTTTTATTTTTTGTTGGACCACCAGTCCACCAGACAAATTCAGTATATCTGGCTTGCTCTTAGGAAATAAAACCACCTTTAGTGGTTTCTTTTGTAGTTGGTAATAGTTTTTATCCCTCTGCTGCTTGTTTTCATTTAAATCTTTGTAGAATGTTCTGTCAGATGCATAGAGCAGGTTTTTGGTGAAATATTTAGGACATTGGGGATGATTATAGAGAATATGCTGCCAAGCACCAAGGCAAATAAATGGGTTTTCAATAAAGTAATGCTACAATTTATATATATATATGTATACCATGATCAAAAGCATGCTTTTTATGCTATGAATATATTTACATTATGTCTGGGATCTTGTTACTTTGTAATGTCTATTAAGGAAAAAGTTCACCCAAAAATGAAAATTCTGTCATCCTTTACTCACCCTAAAGTAGTTCCAAACCTGTATGGATTTCTTTGTTTTTCCTAACACAAAGGAAAATATTGATAAATAAAAGTTTGTAACCAGGTTTTGTGTCACCATTGACTTCCATAGTAGGGAAAAAAATACTATGGAAGTCAGTGGTGAACCAAAACAGCCTGGTCACAAATGTTCTTCAAACTATCTTCCTTTGTATTCGGTTGAACAAAGAAATTTATACAGATTTGTAATATACTTGAGGGTGAGTAAATGATGACAGAATTTTCATTTTTTGGGTGAATTATTTCTTTAAGATCATTAGTATCAGTAGAAACCTTTTTGATGTTTCAGAAGTCATCGTGACAAACTCCACTGTCACTCTAGTGCATCAGAAGAAGCCTTTCCTCTCAACTTGAGTGTTTGATGAAGTTTTAATGACTTCTGTGACCGCAGCCTCTCTATAAACACCTTATTTTCAAGCTCATGTGTCTGTCTATTCTCTTCTACATTAATATTAAGAATTGGCCTTCACAGGCACTGAAAATGCAATTTCCTTTTTAATCTTGTGTACGGAGGAGAAAACATTTATAAACCATTGAAATTGAAAACAAATGAGTAATAAATAATAGCATAAATAAATAAATGTAACATAATTGATGCATTTCATAATACAGCAACAGCTATATTTGTTCAGTGTTATAGATGAAAATTGGATGGTGATAATTTTTGGAAGCTGAAAATTGTATTGCATCTTGAGTGAATTGAACTGAGGCTCTTGGGGTGTCTTCAGCTACCTAATTGTTTTTCCAAAACAGAACCGCACTTGTTTGCTTTAATTTAATATATCAAAACTTTATCAACTTGATCAACTTGACCTCAGAGCAGTAATGAACTTTATATTTCCAGGGACAGCTCTTTGAACCAAATCATGCACTTGAACTTTAAAAGGAGTAGTTATTGCATGATTTAGTTCATGTTACCTAAAAAGGAAAACAGGGTGAATGGAAGCTGATGTTATGTCAGGGCAATGATTAGATTTTTTTTTATTTATTTACATTCTGTAGGGGTATTTAAGTATATTTTAAAATATAACTGAATTGCCATGCTATAGCATTAGATGTAATTAACTCATCTGGAGAAAAAAAACATCCTCATATTCAATATGTAAATATTTGTATAAAAAAATTATATTAACATGAATTATGCATATTTCTTCTAGTGTTTTTCAGTCAGCTATATGTCCTAAATTATTATAACTCTGACCTTAATTGCTTACCGCCTATAAACTGTAAGTGTCTTAAGGACAGTTCCTCAGATGCTATATGTACGTGATGAGTGATGCTAAATTTTGAGATATATATGGTGGCTGGTTTGGATCAAAAAAACTAAGAACGCATTGAACGGAAAGCTTTTGTCATGTCATTAAATCTGGTTTGATGATTGGAATAGACAAGGAGCGATGATTCATTCTCTTCCCATATGAACTCCTGATTGTGTGATATCATTTCCTGATTATTAAATGCTACAACAAAGGATATTAACCAGCACTTGCTTGTCAGCTTTTACAAGAGTGATGCCTGGAGTGATGTTCTGCTTGAGCAACTTTCTGCTTTTCAGATATTTAAGTTTTCACGTCTGATAGGTGTAGTACAGCTAGACAAGCAGGGACTCGTACTGTAGGTAAAATCACTTTAACGTTTTGCCATGAAAGAGGTTCTGTTGCTCCCGTCTGCACTTCTGACAGCTTGTAAAGATGAACACGAAGCCCTTTGTTAAGTCCTAGGAACAGGCATGTGGAGGGTTGTCCAGTTTCTCCAATTTTATGGCCCGTCATCTGCCTATGTACGTCAGATCTGTCAGCTCGGGCCAAACAAGCGGTCTAAATCTGGGTTCTGGATACATGAGTGACGAGTGTGAGTAATGAACGACCTTAGTGTGACGTTTCGTCTGAAGCTCAATTGAGCAGATGCACCAAACGCTGCAGGATCCGTCTGTGTCCATCTGGTGTGATGGTTTACACTTGGCAGGTTAATTTGGCTCAGAAAGGAAACTTTAAAATTTAATGATTAAGAACACACAAAGCTAAAACTCAACTTGTGGAGACAGAAGAACTAGCGCTATGTAGAACTACATTTTTGTTTATTGAACTAGCTTGTATCTATATTAGGTTTTTAAGCATTTTTACAGGAAACAGATTATTTTCCAAATATTTGGCATCTGTTGATCACAATGGTTGAATATGTCATGCTGAAAGTGTTTTGTAAATTTTAAGGTCATCACATTTGCGTGACTATATTTAATCATAAACACACCTGATCACTAAACATCTGCAGTCCAGTTTAACCATGCTGTGGTGTATTTAAAGGAGACATTTTATGCCCATTTTTACAATATGTAATATAATATGTCCCAGAATGTGTGTGTGTGACGTTTCAGCCCAAAATACCCCACAGATAATTTTGAAAATGCCCATTCTGAGTGGAAGAAGAAACATGCTGTTTTTGTACATGTCTCTTTAAATACAAATGAGCTGCTGCTCCCCGCCCCAATTTCCAGAATAGGGCTGTGCCTTTACAGCTGATTTTGATTATCATGTCTATTGCACTGAAATCATGTGCTTTAAACCATATTAGTTTAAACTTCTGATATAAGGTTTTCTGCAACCTGGTCTCATAAAAATACATACCTCTGTGCACCTTTTCTTACGTGCCTTACTGAACGTTTTGCCACAGTTTCAAAGAGAAATTACCACTGAGTGGCACTAAAACACAGGTGAAACACATTATGTTAATTGATATAGGTACGTGTTGCTGTATTTTTATTATGTTAAATGTTCAGGGACTGTCACTAAGAGTTAATGCTCTATCATGTTGAAAATATGGCATAGACCAAATATAACCCTACCAAAACCTACCTGTTAGTGTTAAATGCAAAACTGATATAAAAAGGCATTTGTTGATGTAACCATTTTATTTCAACTTCCTTTTATGCAGGTTTGAACTGTTTTGTTGAACCGTAGGTACCCGGCATTTGCACCAGAGCTCCTCGCCTCTCAAAAACATTTCTGTACTATGTGAACTACCGAAGAAACCCTCTAATCCTATTATGAGAACCCATTGATATGAAGCTGGACATATGTGACGCTAACATTCAAAAGCATAATTGTTTAAATCTCCCAGCAGATTAATATTGCTAAAAATGATGCTTTATTAATTGAAACTCTAAATTTGTGTACATATTGGTACATATTTTATATCTTGCTGAAAAGTGCACCAAGGTACGTTTATGCCATGAGACCAAGTTTTCTAAAGCGCACATCCAAAGTATGCGCACAGAAAGTGACTGTCACAAGAAAGGTTATTTTCTCATGTAATACAAGAAATAAAACCAACATTAGGTGCTCTAAGTTGGTTCTTTGAAGAAAAACAGGTGCACAGTGCAACATGGTAATTAACAGAAAAAAAGATGAGAACACACATTCTTTCTGTAAACAATAAAAATCCTTTGCCCACATCTTGTGAACAATCTGCCAGTCTATTTTTGAAAAATTCATCAACCACATAAGGTTACATAAGTCTTTCTTTGGTCTGTGCTTTGGAAGTAATCAGGTTATTCTGCTGAACTTTAATTACAGAAACTACAACTAAAACTAACCATATATAAAACTAAATAGAACTGTGTTATCAAAATAAACACTAAAATAAAACTAATACATTATTAATAAAACTAATAAAAAACAAAAATGAATTTTATAGCAAATTTTAAAACTGTATTAAAATAAAAGAAATTTCAAAATGCAAAACCATAATAACCTTGATCACATGGCATATGAGCACTAAGTTCATGTTTTATTGTGCTTAAACTTATGATATGATATATATCATAAGCTTATCATGGTGTGTGCCTCATTTGGCATAAAACTCTTCCTAATACATTTGTGGGTGTGTTCTCATTGAGTATTAATAGTAATTGGTAACTCATAAACAGTTAGCTCATTTTGACTTTCACAATTTTTTATTTGATTTTCATATGGATTGTGTCAGAGAGTGAATTATTCATTGTCTTGTGATAACATACGCACAACATCCTTTCTTTAAAATGAAGGTGAACCAATTAAATGATTGGTTGAATAGTAAAAAACAGTCGGTTGTGATATTTTACTGTGGCTACGATATTTTAGATCTAGAAGGCAGTCGGCGCCGATAGCCTTGTGGGCAGTGCGCCGACATATAGTGCTGTTGCACATGGGCGTCTGCTGTTCGAATCCCGACTTGAGGGCCTTTCCTGATTCCGCTCCCCTCTCTCTCCCACTTCATTTCCTGTCAGTACTGATCTGTCCTATCACAATAAAGGCAAAAAAAAAAGCCAAAAATAAATCTTTAAAAAAAAAAGATCTAGAAGGCAAGTTTGTGTTGAGGAAAACAACCTTCCGGACTAGAGAGGTCAACTGTAATCTTTTCTTTGTACTTATCAGAGCCTGTTCGGCTGTCACATATCAAGAGAACGAATAACTTGGGGTGAGGTAGTGATTTGAGAGATGAACTGCTTGAGAGGTGATCTGTTTCCTGCAAACAACTTATGAACGACTCAGTTGAGATGCAGTTGGGTGGGGAATTAATCATTTAATCGGTCATCGTAATTTGTCTTTGGCTGAAATTATCATGATTTCCTTGGAATATGATCAATTCCAGAGTTAAAAATTCCTGATAATTTACTCAGCCCCATGTGATTCAAGATCTT
>JAUMHE010000056.1:8497878-8508351 GCA_032359235.1 Enteromius mattozi
CGCGGCCACCGATTGGTCCGTCCAGCGCGTGACCTCCCTCTGAACCGGAACTTCCCGTTTTAGCCTTTGTTTGTATTGTGGCATGAGGAAGATGGCGGCGTGGTCAGATTTCCCAAACAGTGGACGAGATAAACGGTTTTAGTGAGTTATACACGAACCCATGGTTATCTGTGCATTATTTAACCATTATTTCATTTGTGCACCTGTATTGTAAAGTGTTACCAAATTTAAATGCAGCTTAGGTGAACATAAGAGACATTATTAATAAAATGCTGCTAATTTGTATAAAGCTAAACTCTGTTCAATTTATTTTACACTGGCATTTTACAGTTTGTTTCTGCATTAGGGATTTAATGACTGGCTCCCTGAATGAACTCTTGACGGTGTACTGAAATAGTGTCAGCGACAATAAACTCATTTGGGGTTACAAGAATTGTAATTAGGTCTGCTGAAGCTCTGCAGTAATCCCTCTATTAATAAAGTTTTTAATTATACTTAACAGCTGAACTGGGTATATACATTGTTCCTGCTAGGATGTTTTGTTTACTTATTCGCAAGATTCGTCTCCAGAGCCTTCATTTAACAAAATAATTTCCTAAATAAAGGTGCACCAAGTAATGTTTTTCTCATTAAAAAAGTTTTATACATAAACAAAAAAAGCACTTTTGAGAAATCTTAGAATAATGTTTGCTCATAGTTTAATTCTATGAGTGGTCCCCAGTTATCATCTCAGAAATAAAAAATGGTTATTGTACATTTTTAAGATGTTTTAATGAGTCCTGAAAAAAGATGGTAAAAACCATGGTAGATATTAACTTCAGTTTATTGTTCTCACTGGGAATGGTCAGGTTAAGTGCATTGTATCATACTATATTCCTTGTAATGTATAAAAAAATAATATACATTAATAAATATTTTAGCAACCAACAATTAATAAAACTGGGATGACATTAAAGTATGTGGTAGTGGGCGGTGAAGCACACTGGCCAAACAAAAACAAATGATCCTGTATAAAAGTGGAAGTAATTAAGAGTAAGAAGTTCTTTTCACAAAGCATTAATTTGTGTTAGAGCGACCTTCTTGTGCGACACTGGATTTGTGCAGTGGTGACAAACAACATTTAGCTCTCCTATAGGAGGAAATTACAATAGCTTAGTCAAGACAAGAAAATAATACAAAAGCAAAACAGCCATACACCACTCAGGCTGCCACAGGATAGGAGAAAACCAGAGGAGAGAGGGGGTGGAGGAAGAGGGCAGTTAAAGAAGCGCTCTACAGCATGGATGCTCTGAGGTAATTAGGCTCGGAGGAGTCAGATCCAGTCTGGCTCAAGGACACAGCCGAGCAGCACAGACATCATTTCCTCCTGCATGCTGCCACTAAAAGTTCTGCTCACTGAGGAGAGGACAATGAGAATGACACGTGTTCATTTTAGGGGCTTTGTGATGGCATGTGCCTGGCTTTGCAACAGCGTCAGATTGGGAGGCTGGGGGCAAATAAAAATCACTGAAAATGACAAAAGCTGTAATTGCAGAAATGACTAGTGTATGTGCTGAATACTTTCTGGAATCATTCTACACAATGTTTTTTTAAATAATAAAATATTAATTCTTAATCTTTTTTTTTTAAATAAACTTTTAAAATTCCCTATGTCTGAACTTGGCATGTTTGTACGTTTATGTGAGATTTTAAGATTTATTTGATTAAAGGGCTCATATGACGTTGCTAAAAATAACATTAATTTGTGTATTTGGTGTAATGCAATGTGTTTATGCTGTTTAAGATGCAAAAAACATATTATCTTCCACAGCCCCGCCTCCTAAAATGGGTCGATTTGTACAAAGCTCATCGTACTAAAAAAGAGAGGTGTGCACACATTTGAATAGTAAGTAGCAGGTTCTTTTAACAAGAAAATTTTAAAGGTTGTGAGTCAGAAGCGCCAAACTGTCCTTGCAGAGGTAGAATTGCTCCACTTTATGTGCACAACCAGCATAGGCTTTCCAGGTTTTATGAGTCCGCCCCCGTAAATGCGCTAAACAAACTCTAGTATTTGTGTTGAACTGTTCTGGAACAGTGTTGGGAATACAACTTACAGCTTGTAACATTCCAAAGAGAAAGGAAAAATTTAAATCGCAAGAAATGACCCCTTTAAAAAAATATATCTGATTATTATTATCTATGAAAACAGTTGTATTCTGCTGCTGTGTGAATGTGGCCCAAGAGGTTAAGGAAACACTACTTTTTATTGAAATACTCTTTCTTTATTTTAAAAGTAAAACAAAATTCCACTTTTGTATTGTGCAATAAAATTGTCTTAGTGCATTGTTTAATAAAATAAATAGATGTAGTAGGGATGCACTGATCAAAATTTTTAATAGCTGATTTTAATTGCCATTTTTAAAATTGGTATTAGTCAAGAAAGACAAGAAAGTCTAAGAGTAAATGAAGATGTTTATTTGCTCTATTACAGGCCATCTGTAGCCATATAAAATTAGAAGCAAACATGGAATTGAATCACTATCCAAAGATACATGGCATAAATGTGGAATGAGCAGTTTTTTATTTTATTTGATTGTATAATTTGAAGCAAAAACAAAATGATATGACTTTAGATTTGTTTAATTAGTGAGAAATAATTGATGATGGGCCATTAAATTATTACAATATAATGCACACTCAAAGTGTTAGCATTATGTAAACTATACAGTGACTGTAAGTTGTGACAACACATCAGAAGGTGGCCATGGAAGTGCGCAGTCATTTAAAAAGTTGTTTCCTCATTTGAATTCAGCCATAAAGAAGCAGATCTTCATTCAGAGAGCATACAGCAAGGGCCAGCCTGGGCACATAGGAGTGCACCAAAGGGAATGTCAGCGAACACCTTGAAACCGCCTTCATTTGTCACAATCAGATTCTTGGCCCCTCTCATGGTTTTGGTATTCTGTGCATTCAGGGCGACAAGCTCGCAGGGACAAATCGCTTATCCCTGATTCCCAACAGCTCCGCGCAACATCAATAACAGCAGTGTTTAACATAGCCTGTGCTCTCATTATCAATGACTCGTGTTGTGGGCCGCAGTCTAGACTCTTTATCTGTGAGAGAACGTTTCAGTTGGTTGAGGTGTTTTGTAATTCACTGATGTAGGAAAGAAGGCTTTGTTGTCAAAAACTTTAATCTTTTAGCATATCCAAAACATTTGTTCAGTTGTTTGTAGTTGAAAGGCTACAAAATGTTCGTAACAATTTCCAAATCCATTTATCCTGTTGTCAGAAGTAGCCTCTCATGGACATAATGAAACATTTACTGAATTTAAATCTGTTTTGGCTGTAAAAAAAAATGTTGTACTAGTTTTTACATTGTTTTTATTTATGGCTATTGTATCGCACATAAAATATTGCATTATTCATCTTGACTATTGTGCAGCCCTAATGTTTATTGGAACATGTAGCGTCTGCTTAAGATCACAGATGACCGTTTGGACTCTAGGTCTTTAAAAGACCCTTTTAGCCTTTGACATTTGCATATAAATTACAGACATGGACTCACATTTTACATTTATATTGATGCTTAATTGCCAATGGTTTTTCCCCACTATCATGAGGATGCTAAACAGATTGGTTCTCCAGTCTCTACATCAAACTTCAAACACATTCCAAAGAGAAGCAGGAGACCTCCGTGCCGGCCACCAATGGCCTAACCAGACCAGTGGTCTGGCTCCACACTTGCAATACACATCACGCACACACATAAAGACATTTTCTCTATTTTATGCTATGAATACGCAATTATAAAGGTATCCCATATATGCATGCGTTGTGTGTATGCTCCCTTACCGGATTATACTAGTTACAACTTTTTATTTGCATTAGTTAGACTCTAATTGCCTATATTCGAGTGTATAAGTGTATCTCTGCTTTCCTATCTCCTAAAGGTTCCTTTCTTGGTATCAAAATTATCTTGTCTTTATTACTGAAACAATGATATATACTATGTGATCACGAAATGCATCATATAATTTCTACGAGGTTTTGAAACAAACTGCAACAACTCTCCGGACCAGCAGTAAAAATGCCAATGGGCCATAAACGGAGACAAAGAAATTTTCTCCCACTAAAAATTCATGCTTTTGATTGGCCATTCCACCCAAATGGTGGGAGTGTCAGGGAACCATCAAAAGTCCCTAACCCAGGCAATTCTGGGCTCAAATCTCTTCTTCTTGAGACGAACACTCTCCAACACTTGGCAAAAACTCATTTCTTGAGTTTAGCCTTCGGCAGTTTTACCTCTTATTTGTTACATTGGAACATCAGTTTTCTCAGATTGTCTGCAAGCATGCAGTTTGGACAGCCACTTGTAAGCATCTCTTTTTATAGCCCTGAAGTTATGTTCTGCTAATTAGTGTCCATCGAGAGAGGCTCTGCTGATGTTAATGTTTTGTGTCAGGTGCGTTTGTTTTTGTAATATAATTACCTTCGTTTTGCTGGTCACATTACTCTGACCTCAACCGTTTGTGCAGCACATTTTAGTAATGCAAGTAACTGCCTGTTTAATTCTAAGGGTCAGAGAGTATGATAGTCTAAATTATGTATACAGAAAGTTGGAATAAATCACCTTTGCTTGAGGGTTCCTTCTGGGAAGGGCTCACAATTCAACCATTTTGGACTACGTAAGTGAGTTTTTTGGAGTATATGAGCTGCTTATTAACTTATCAAAGAGATTTGTTGATAGTTTGCATTTCAGAGAAGGGACACTTATAAATTTATGGTTATCATATCAGATGTAAAGAGTAATCAATATTATCACCACTAGCACTAAAGGCTGTAAGCAAAAAATAAAGTGCATTAAAATGAAACTGGATTCAGGAATCGATCTATTTGCTTATGAGAAAACACCCACATGTATTTCAGTTAGAATTATGTAGCAATAAATATTTGCATGAAATAGTGAGTGCATTTATATCTGGACACTCTTAATAAAATAATAATTAATCTGTTGACTTACTGAGAATGTGAAGTAAATCAAAGTTTCAGTATAAAATGTCAACAGGTAAACTTATCCTAAATATAATAAAATATCTTCATTTACATGTTGAAAACATAGGAACTGGGGCTCAAATCAGGAAGTCCAAATAAACTTTTAATAGTGTGAGAGAGAGAGAGATAGAGAGAGAGAGAGAGAGAGAGGACAATTGGGGATGAATGATCAATGAATCATTGACCAAATTATATTTTATGATGTTTTATTTAAAAAGCAGTCCCTGTTTAACAGTGAGAATAAATACTATAAGATCAAAGGCTTAAAGAAGTTAGTTCATGTTTTTATGGCTTTATATTTTGTGATTTTTCTCATGCACAAATATCTTATAAATCTTGTGCAAGTGCCAAAAACCCAATTGTGACATCAATATGCAGGCAATATAAGAACACTGAATTGAGTTCATTAGATGTTACCATGCAACGCTAGGAAAAGATATTGCAGTGTTTATCATGTCTCAAGACCACTAAATACAAAAAGCAAATTGTGCTGGCTGTGGATTGCTAGAGAGCATTAGGAAAATTTGATAGCATGCTTGCTTGCTTTCTACTAGCATGCTTGTAATTCTAAAATAATGGCTGGTTGGGTTTTCTGTCATCTGAAACTCTAGCAAAAAGTTAGTCATCACAACATTGTTCCAGAATAACAGAATCAGTCACAAACACAGTGGCTGAAAATAAAGAAATTGCTTATTTCAGAATGGCCATGTTAGATTTCTGACTCCTCAGTTTTATCGAAACTCAGTGGTGTGATGTGGGCCAGACCATTCAAGACATCCCAAAATACAGAAAGTAAAATAGATTATTTTGAGGGAAATTGGCCAAAAAGCATATAATTTCTGCACATATTTATATGAAATGCTGATTAAATCTAATGTCTTTTTTGTTTTTTTAACATCAGTATGACTGTTTAATTAATTTAGTTATTTATTATTAGGACTGTTATATGTTACATATTTTGTAATATGTTTTCAGACTAGCCAGATATACAATAACTACAATATATTTGCGTATATTTTAACAAATACATCTGTTTTGGTGAATTGGTGATGAATTTGCATGAATTTTTAATAAACTCTTATGTATATTTTCGTACAATCTGCATATTCTCCACTGACAGTTAGGTTAAGGTTGGGGTTCGGTAGACTTGCATTCCTGCTGTTTTTTCTATAAACTTTACATTTACATACCAGTCAAATTGCAAAAATCTGTCCCCAATTAAGATATTTTTGATGAATTCTGAGAACTTTCCCATAGACATCAAGGGTCCTAACACAATCAAGGTCCAGAAACTTAACAAGGACATCTTTGATGTGACATCAGTAATAAAAGCTTTATTCAACAATTTGTCTCCCTTTGCGTAACCCTATATTTTAGAGAGTATCACATACTCTCAAAAATACACATAAACATTGTATGCAAACTATGTATGCTGATATGTTGTTTACATTCAGATTAAAGCACAAACAATGCAAACATATCTGTGTACATATGTTGCATAAATGGCACTATAGGGTGATGCGGAGGAGATGAATTGTTGAATAAAGTCGTGATTTTCTTTTCTTTGTGCACAAAAAGTATTCTTGTAGCTTTGTAAAATTACAGTTGAACCACTGAATTCACATGGATAATTTTTATGATGTCCTTTATACATTTCTTAGCCTTGATCACGATCCTTGCTGTCTATGGGAAAGCCCTCAGAATTAATAAAAAACATCTTAATTTGTGTTTCAAAGATGAATGAAGGTCTTACAGGTTTGAAACAACGTGAATTAGTGTATGAATGAATTAGAGTAATTAGTGACAGAATTTTCAATTTTGGATGAACTACCCCTTTAAATAAATGTTTCATGGGGACATATATGCAGTCACCCTCACATACATTTACTTTTCTTCTTCAATTTAAAGATGTCCCCAGATAGAGGTTTTGTCAGATTTCTTTACATTCTGAGGAATCCCAAACTGTAGCTAAGTAAAGCCGCACACACAAACATGCCCCTCCCAATCTGTGGGGTGGAGATTAGCCCCTTCCAAGCGCTCTGCTGTTCCACAGATTTGCCAGGAAAACAGAGACACGAGGCTGAGCCGCAGATCTCAGATTAAACCTCTTTTATCCTTCTATTCTCTCTGTGTGTACCAGTCTGGACTGCTGGTTTGATAACAAAACATAGGCTGTAAGCAAAGATATTGATTTTCACGCTGACGGAGTGCTTCTAATACAGTGCATGCAAATACTTGGCTTTGTGGTGATGCTGAATGAAGCTAAACTCAATCAGAGGAAGTGCCTGCTGCTCTGTGAAATGTGCCACATTCATTTTCCTGCCTCAACCTCAGTGGACATAAATGACCAGTGAGGTAATTGCATTCACGTTCCTGCACAACAAATTATGGCTTTGAGACATCATTAAAAGTGAGATTAAAACCGGAGTTCTGTGGCTGTTAGTCCATGTCTGTTAGCTTTGAGGCCGTCATATACATGTGTACTCTCTAATTAGTTAAGATAAACACATTTAAAATGTCTTCTTTTCTGGTAAAATGTGCAAATATTATCCGTGATTCAATGCAGTAAACATGTCTGGAACATTGGGAAAGGCAGGATTCAGGAATTATAATGAAACAAAGGAAAAAGTCAAATAATAAAGAATGTAATGTAGAATAATGCATTTGAACTATTTGCGAATAATATTGAATACTCTTTCTCATATTGTGTAAAATGCCTAAAATGGCACTTTTAATGTTTCTCGTTTCGTCACATTAAACAACGAAATACTATATAAGATTTAGGAAAATTAATACAAATCAATTCAAAATGGAAAAAAGTACATGGATAACACTGTTAATATTTCTATCATAAAACAGTTGTCCGATATAAAATTTTTACTGTAGCTACTTATTACCATGCACTGTTTCATTAATAAAACCAACGCACCACACTGTAATTCATGTTCAGATTCTGTGAACAGTAAAACCCGCCCCTTTTTTTTGATTGGCCATCTCAATCATTTTGACGTTGATGAGCGCTTTTGGACCTCTGAGGCAGACCAGCCTAAAACTGTAACACTTTAAACTTGCTGTCATCCTAATAGCACAGACAGCAGAGCGTAATGGAGTGTAGCAGAGCAGCATCAAGAATATCAATTATTTGGTGGACAATCATGAAATAATAATAATAACTGACATTTTGGATAAATTTGTTTAATGTACAACATGTTGTTAAAAAGTCAGTTTTTACATTTATGGCTGATAAAACTAGTATATTTTAGCCTATATTATAAAAACTGATTCATTTTCTGTTCCTCCAAAAACTTTGAGATGATTTGAACTTCTAAAAACAGATTGGTGGTGTGCAGGTGTTGAGAGCCTGCAGAAGCAACAGTATGTCATCACCATGTACTGAGTGCTTTTCTGTGTTTCACTTGTCATTTTCTCTCAAAGGGAGCGCAGTACAAGTACTGTATGTATATAGCATGTGTCTGTTCTCCTTAGATTTGGAGTATACTATTGCTATCTTTACCTATTGATAAACGTGCTGTTATTATTTACCCAGGCTCATGTCATCCCATCAAGAATGTTTCAAATGTTTTTGTCCATACAAAGAAAAATTTGACATGAGAGTAAGCATTGACAGAATTGTGTTTTAGGGTGAACTCTAGCTTTATGAATTGTTTAATGCTGAATGAGTCAAAGAACTTTCAGCTCTGTTGGAAAAAAAAAAGACAAAAGATACACAAAAGTTTAAACCAGACCACTCTGAAGCTCTAACTGGGCTCTCAGCCTGATCTGGTGTTCAGCTGAACCTGAACAGACCAGCTAAGAATAGCAAGCTTAGATTGATTTTGGTGTTTTTTCAGCCGGTAAAGAGCACCCGATTCAACTTTCTGTGCTCTGAACAGTGATGCGGTTGTCGTGGTGCACCTGGGTCGAAGTGTAGGCTTTTCTTGCTGCATTGTAACTGCCAGCGAGTGCCATTTTCAGTATGCACACCATGTCAACTACCCCTAATGCCAGCTTCCTGACAAGTAAATGAAGGGCCGCTCGTTCCTCTTGTTTCTTCCCAGGTGACACGCCGTCCCCATTCCGTCACTATCAAAGAGACAGAAGGAGATTCAGAGAGTCTGGAAAACGGTCCATTATGGTCTGCCAGAGGGAGTACAGGCACCATTAGGGAATGATATCCGTTACAAATAATGCATGTTTTCAGGCTCTCGCTCCATTCTGTCAAGGGCGACAACGGGAGAAGATTGCAGAGCAGCAGAAGCAAGCACATTTCTGTTTTAGTGTAAGACTACAAAAAAGAAAGCGATGAGCCTATGCTGGGTATTTGTATCCACAATCTGCATGTGTCAGCTTAGATTTATGTAGCTTGTATCAAGATTGAAGCAGATGCAGAGATCTATAGACGTGGCATTCTACATAAAAATACCCTGATTAAATATTTAGTAAGCTTAAATTATACAGGTGTGTTAACGGTATTTAATTTATAATTATTAAACAACACTTTTGTTTATGTAAGCAGTGATGCTTTAAAGATCGAGTAGATCCACTATTATATGTAACCCTGGACCACAAAACAGAAAGGTTAATTTCTTTAGGATTTATGCACCAGCTGAGAGCTGAATGAATGAATGAAAGTTTTTGTTAGAATAGAACAATATTTGGCCAAGATCGCCTCTAAAGTTATCCAAATGGAGTCCTTTGCAATGCATATCAAAAATTAAGTTCTGATATATTTATGATAGTAAATTTACAAAGTATCTTCATGGAACATGATCTTTAGTTACTATCCTAATGATTTTTGCAATAAAAGAAAAATTGTGATCCAGGGTCACATATTGTAGATGTGCACAGACTCTATTTTTTCCCATGGTTTCTGTCATTTGCCAGATGGCTCATTTGATTCGGTATGCCATTTTGAACTATAAAGAGGATAAGCAGGATAGGAAATAAAATACCTTTAGTGAGTTTGGAGTTTAATAGCAAAATGTAAGGTTATTAAATATAATTCCGTTTTAAGACATTTATGAGATTTTAATGGAAGGTCTAAATTGCTTTGAGAAATGATGTAATAAACAATTTCCTGATAAAATAACATTTCCAAATAAACACAGAAAATATTTATGCTTAATTTGCGCATAGAGACTGTGATCTGTTTCTTTCAGGATACTTTGATGAATTAAAAGAACAGCATTTATTTAAATGGAAACTTGTATAATATCTTGCTCTTCTTATCATTCTTTACCAAATGAAGGGAGTATTTTCTTTCAAAAAAGAAACTCTGGTCTAAAACGTGGTTAAACTCGACAGAAGCTCTTATTGCTAAGCATAGACTACAATGATATGTTAATTCAAATGCACTAAAGAAGAACTGTTTTGTCAGGATTTCTGATCAGCATTCATCTGAAACTGTTAATTGGAGCTTTTAGGTGACATTATAATATAT
>JAUMHE010000056.1:8516606-8543509 GCA_032359235.1 Enteromius mattozi
AAGGCTAATATGAGTTTGTGCATGAGTCCAGGCATGACGAAACAGAAAAACAAACAGATAGAGTCTGCTGCTGGAGTGCCAGCCAGAGAACTGAACTGGCACATCCAGCTGATCATGACATAATGGATGCAATGTTTCAAATAAGTACTAAACTGTCTATTTAGCAAAGAAAAAAATCTATCAAACCAAAAAGCCCACTAAATTTTAGCTATTTTAGCACTAAATCAGCACATTAGGAGCCGAGTAATAGCAGCTGATTCATTTATTTATTACAATATATGTTTTTTATTTATTTATAATAATTAATATTTAATAGTACTATATAATAATTTGTTAATAACAAATGCAGCTTTAGTAAACATAAGAAACATAAAAAAAAAAAATCCTTCCCAAACATAAACGTTTGGTTAGTAGTATATTTTGTAGGATTTAGTTTAGTGTCCATATGCTTTAAAAATATATACATTAATGATATATAGAATAAACATACAATATTTCTATAATCAAATTATTTGACTTATATTGTTTGACAAACTATATGACAACATAAGAGTCAAATTGTAAGCAGCAACTATAATATCAATTTTTTTTTCTGCACACTAAATATCTCTTTATGTTTTAGAAAGACAGTTCATCAAAATTGGAGCTCCTAGACATTAAAAAGTCTGAACCCCTGAATTCATTTCTTTCTGTTACTATAAGCCAAGAAAGAGAGGCAGTATATTCGAAGACATTTCCCAGTTATTCAGTAACATTTTGTGGGCAGAAATGGGTGCTTCGTGGAACGGTTGTGGGCTATGACTCAAATACATATCATCGAGCAGAAAGAAATGAGCACAGCTCACCACAATTGCACCTGGGTTGTTCTTGGCTGAGGTAAAGGGCCGAGCTGGAGCCATTTGAGACTAATATACTGTGACACTGATGGTGCTCACAATGACCTTTTTGCAGTCAGCTTGTTCTGACACTACTTCCTGCATGTGTTTGTGTCCCTGGGACAGGCTAATGAGAGAGTGTCTGCACTCCACCCACTCAGAAAGACGAGCCGGATACAGCTGCTGCCGGCAGGGTTCTAATCACACCCTACAGCCTGACACCCCTCTATATATGTTTGTGTGTGTGTGCATTAAACCCTGACACATCTCACCTCCCACACAACATCATCAGCGTGTAACGTAAGCTACTGATTTTCCACTGACACACTTACAAATATGAGTGTCTCTTTTCTATTTATACTTCCTCACCGGAGTCTTCATAGTTTCATTTATTTCCAGTTTATATACTGGTGAAAGTATACTGGAGTATATGTATATATATTAGTTTCCCCAGTCACAGATTAAAGATTACTTTCTTTGCTTCCCCTCTGATATAATAACGGTCTGTCACAACCAGTTCACACATACTTAAACTGTTTAAATGGGCTAAATCAGTGTTGGAATTGTTAGTGTTGTTAAAGGGTTAGTTCACCCAAAAAACTAAAATTCTGCATTAATTACTCACCCTCATGTCATTCCAAACCCATAAGACATTCGTTCACCTTCGGAACACAAATAAGATATTTTTGATGATATCAGAGAGCCATCTGTCCTTCCACAGACAGCAATTCAACTGAAATGATCCAGATCCTGAAACGTGGTAAAAACACCAGTAAAAAGTCCATGTGACATCAGTGGATCAACTTCAGTTTTGCGACGCTACAATAATACTTTTTTTTGCGCAAAGAAAACCTTCCCTGTGTAGCGTTCAATGAGTTCATCATTTAACATTTATGACAAATGTTAATGACTTTATTGTAAACTTTTGTCAGATCATTAAACAACAGCTTAATATATTGATTTTAAACCATACAAACCATACAAAAAATTACATAGTATAACTCTAAATCAATCCTCAATCACCAGAAAACCGAAACTATCTTGTCAGACGTGTACAGCCAAAGCCCTTGAAAGCTTCAGGAGTCAGAGAAGCGTTCTCTATCCCGGGCGTCTGTCCTCTCAGGGGGAACATCACAACCGCCTCATTCACTATTCTTTCCAGCACAGAGGCGGTCGCCACCTGCTTCAGTCCCATTCTCCATCAGACCATGACTGCGCCTGGTTTCTCTCTCTTCATTAACGCATCGGCCTGCTGCTAATAACACTGTGGTGGCATCTGTTCCCTCACGTGTTTTTAAACTTAAGTGCAACCGATAACAGTTGTGATTAATGTACAAGGGCTGACAATCTAATTGATTGTGAATGTAGATGTATCTTTGACTGTTCTTTACAGCACCAGGTGCAGATGTAGCTTCTTTTAATAGATACTGAAACAGACAGACAAACTGAACAAATAAAAATTGATTATTGTTGCAGTGAGTCATTTCAAATGAAGAAATTGTTTTTTATGATCTTTATTGAGAATCCATATCGACTTTTGGATTATCTTAAAGGAATTGTTCACCCAATACAGGTTTGGAACTACTTGAGGGTGAGTAAATGATGACAAAATTTTCATTTTTGGGTGAACTATTCCTTTAACCAATAAGCAAACAACATAGCTTTCTGGGCATCATTTTATAACATTTTTATTTTTACTGGCTCCCTTCTAGTGTGTACTGTAACACGATTCCCAAAATAGTATTCTTTTACTTGGAAATACACACAAGTTATATATCAAACCCCACATGTGAAATGCAGGGTTAGAAAAAAATCTATATTGTGGCCAAAAATTAAAAATGTATTTACGTGACTTTTTTGTGGCCACATTTTATTAATTTTCCCCTTGTTTTAGTTCAATTGTGGCCTCACTTTATCAGTTTGTTCCCTCATTTTATGTAAACAGTGGCCATGTTATATTAATTAGTTCCCTTATTTTAGTAACATTTTGTCTGTGATATACATAAAATAACGAAATAACAAAACAATTTGGAACAATTTAGCTATTATTTACTGAAAGCTAGGTGACAAATTAATAGGTCAAACTAATTTTTCCCTCACATTTCAAGTGTGGGTCTCTGTTAATATATAGATTGAAAACAGGAAATTCTGGTGTAGCTAATAAAACAATCTCAGCCATTAAGTGCTGTGCTATGTAAGTATAAGCTATTAAAAACCCTTTAAGTGTTCACTTTTTCCGCACTAAAAAGACATGCATAAAGTTTTTGTTCTTGAAATTTAAACTTCCTCCATGCTGTACTTTTGAGGACTGATGAATTGAAACATATCAGTTTTTCACCCTTCTGTGTCTGTCCTCCAGCTTACAAGGATTGAGAAGACGGTCTTTTCTTTGTAAGAGATGCAGTGATGTGTGTAAAAAGAATATGTTCTATTTTGCTCTCTGTGCTGAAAGTGCTGGTGGATTACATTGTATGCCTGAAATGTGGAAGCTAGATGACAGATTGATAAGTTCATCGCTGGTATAACAGGTTTTTATGAGAAAAAAAACCCCATAAAGCTCAGCAGGATAGAGCTGTTCAGTCATTATGCTAATTCACTCACCAGAAAGGCTAATTCTCCATGGGTTCCATCTAAATTTTCCCATTTGTTTTTAGTGTAGGTTTTTTTATTACTTATTTTGCCAATTTAATTTTTAGATATTAAAATAAGGTCTGTTCACATTACTTGGAAAAAACTAATAAAAACTAATAAAAAAAGTTTTATTGTTCAAAGACCTGCTTGATGAGTTGTGTTTATCAAAGAATGCTTTTACATTACATTGAGACATTAGCAGACACATTTTACTATATTTACTTCCATTTTGCAGTCACAATCTTGCTAATTACATTGCTATACAAGGTTGGTATACAAGACCTTCAAAGCACAAGGATGTTAGTGTACATGAAAGTGATTTTGTGCCGCTTTGGGATGGCACAATAAAGCGATGTTCACTTGCAGAATGCAAGCATCTCTAGAGGGCACAGAAATCTGAGGAACTGAATCTAGGTAGAGAGGTGCAGATCTTGTGGTGGTTTTGTAGTCAATCATCAATGCCTTGAATTTTATGCGAGCAGCTATTGGCAGACAGTGCAAATGAATAAACAGAGGTGTGACGTGTGTTCATTTCAACTCATCAAAGATTAATGTGGCATCTGCATTTTGGATTAATGGTTAAGGTTTGATAGAACTGGTTCGGAAAGAAAGGACCTGATCTTCTTGTATAAAGCAGATCTGCAGGACTGGACCGTTTTAGCAATGTGGTCTGTGAAAGCTAGCTGATTCTCAATCACAACTCAAAAGTTTCTGGCTGTTTTTGAAGGAGTTATGGTTGCTGTGCCTAACTGGATAGTGAAATTGTGATGAAACGATGGGCTTGCTGGAACCACAAGCAGTTCTTTCTTGGCAAGGTTTAGTTGAAGGTGATGGTCCATCATCCAGTAAGAAATGTCTGTTAGACAAGCTGAGATGTGAGCAGTTTTCATCGGATCATCAGGCTAGAATGTGAGGTAGAGTTGAGTGTCATCATCATGTATTAGGAAAGTGTGTTTTTGGTAAGTTAGTTACCATTAGAAATTCTGCAGATTTTTGTTCAAAATATCTACTCATAAAACAGCTTTAGCGTATAGTATTAGCAAAGTGTTTTTTTATGTTATGCTTGATAATTTAGTAAACCCAGTTCTGCATATTTTGTTCTCAGTGTGTGAGTAAGGTAAGATTTGTGGGTAACATTACTAGAAGAGAATTTTATGTTTTGTACTATACTGTAAATTACCTCAGTTGCTAAATAATGACTTCAGCCACAAGGATGTCAGTTTACATGCTTGATGAATTTTAAATGTTTTACATCACATTTAGTCACTTTGCAAACACATTTTACCACATTTAACTCCATTCTGAAAATTTTTGCTCACAAAAGACTTCTACATTTTGTTCTATAATGTAAATAACAAATTGCTATATAATCACGTCAAACACCACAAGGATGTGAGTTTAATAGGAGTAAGCTTAGGCCTGTGGTTAACATGCTTAAAGGAATAATTCACCCAAAAATGTAAATTAAATACTCACCCTCATGTCGTTCCAAACCCATAAGACCTTCATTCATCTTCAGAACACAAATTAAAATATTTCTGATAAAATCTGAGAGCTCCCTGCATAGACAGCAAGTGTACAACCACAATCAGAAATGTAGTAAGGACATTTTTTAAATAATTCATGTGAAATCAGTGGTTCAACCTTAATTTTAAGAAGTTAAGAGAATACTTTTAACGACTTTATTTAACAATTCGTCTCCTCTGCGTCATCCTGGTGCCATTTTGGAGAGTATTGTTAGGTGTATTAGGTGTACTGATTCATGGCAAGCCAAAAAGCACAGTTTGGAAAATGGATTCATGGTGCACTAGCCAATCATATGAATATTGTAAATTTTGAACACAAAAAAGTTACGGACTGCAGCTTTAAAAAACTAAACTGCCAAAGTAAAAAAAGTAAAATGTTTTTTATTTTTTAAAGTAACTTTGTATTTTTTATTTCAGGAACTTTTACTACATCACCATGCTGCGAGACCCTGTGTCACGTTACCTGAGCGAATGGAAGCACGTGCAGCGTGGTGCCACTTGGAAGACTTCCCTTCACATGTGTGACGGCCGGTCACCCACACAGGACGAGCTGCCCACCTGCTATAACGGAGACGACTGGTCGGGGGTGACGCTGCACGAGTTCATGGATTGCCCTTCAAACCTGGCCAACAACCGGCAGGTGCGCATGCTGGCCGATCTCAGCCTGGTGGGCTGCTACAACCTCTCCACCATGAACGAGAGCGAGCGCAACCCCATTCTCTTGGCCAGCGCAAAGAGTAACCTCAAAAACATGGCCTTCTACGGCCTCACTGAGTTCCAGCGCAAGACGCAGTACCTGTTCGAGCGCACTTTCCGTCTGCAGTTCATTTCGGCCTTCACGCAGATCAACAGCACACGTGCCGCCAACGTGGAGCTGCGTGACGACATGCGCAGGCATATTGAGCAACTGAATTTCCTGGATATGCAGTTGTACGAGTTCGCCAAGGAACTTTTCCTGCAGAGATACCAGTTCATCCGTCAGCGTGAGCGGCAGGAGGAGAGGTTGAAGAGACGAGAAGAGAGACGCTGGCTCAGGGAGCGCAGAGTCAACCAGAACAAACAGCCCAGTGTGGAAAACCAACCTCAGGTCACCACAACTGAGGACTATGCCAGCCAAGTGGTCCATTGGTGATACCTCTTGGAAACATGCACTAGGACACAGAGAACGTAACGGCTCACTTGAGGAAGAGTAGGTCACATTTTGGGCTCTTTCAATTTAGCAAGTTTTTTTTTTTTTGGTCATGAAGCACTGCAAAAAATTATTGCCTTGAGCAGTATTTTTGACTTGATTTCCAGGGGAAAAAATATTAATTCAGTTGCATAAGAAGTCAAATTAATTTTAGTTTTTAATTAATTTAGATTTATTTTCAAAAATAAATACTGAATTACATTTATTTTTTTAACCTATGTTTTTAAGTTTTAAACATTAAAAAATAGTTTTACTGCTTAAATCAGCACACACACACACACATTCATGTTGGTTTTTGTGATTTATGGGGACTTTCCATAGGCGTAATGGTGTTTATACTGTACAAACTGTATGTGCTAATGCCCTACACTGACCCTACACCTAAACCTACCCCTTACAGGAAACTATGTGCATTTTTAGATTTTCAAAAAAAACGCCATTTAGTATGTTTTTTAAGCCTTTTGAATTACGGGGACACTGAAAATGTCCTCATACATCACCTTCATATTGTAATAGCTATGTCATACCCATGTCATTATGCAAATTTGTGTCCTCATAAACCACATAAACATGCACACACACACACACACACACACAAATAAAACATAAGTAAACTCTTATTTGAAGATACAATAACTCTTCAAAATTTTGGGTGGGCACTTTTTTAGAAATATTTTAAAGGCTGTCATCAATCAGTTTCTTCAAAACTACAGTAAAAGCGGAAAAATTTTGAGAAATAACATCAAAATTTTAAGTGAACTGTTTTCTATTTAGATATATTCCTGTAAAAGCTAAATATCAACAGCTATTACTTTTGTCTTGATCCTTCAGAAATCATGGTGCTCAATCTGGTGCTCAAGAAACATTCCTATTATTGTCAATGTTGCAAACAATTGTGCTGCTCAATATTCTTGTGTAAACAGTTTTTCCCCCTTAATTCTTTGAAAGAACAGCATTTATTTGAAATAGACATTTTGTCTTAAATTGACATTTATTGGGTCCTTGCTGAATAAAAAAATATTCTTAAATATTTCTTAACTTGCTGACCCCAAACATTTGAACAGTGGTGAATATTCTGTGAGAAGTGTTTAATTTACTTTGCACAAAATGCATTATATTAGATTGAACTTTGTCACTGTGCAAAGTACATATCTAGCTTTTCAGTAATTAACATTTTTACATTAATTATACTTACATTTAGATTTTCAATATTATTACTGTAAAACATGGCAAAAATGCTGCTTAGAAAAATGATTTTTGCAGTGTGTGTTTTTTTTCAAAAAGATTTCTGCTGATTCCTTTGTGAAATCAAAGCAAATGCAATGCAGATATAGACTGAAAATGGAGGATCTGTGCTCATTCGTCAAGCCACCTCCAATACCTTTGTGAAGGATCAACAAACCCTACACCACAGCGTTATAGAAAGCTACAGCCCTGGAAATGTGAAGGGTGTACACTGAAGATGTGTTCTTGCATTCAATATCACTAGGCAGTGAATGGAGTAAAATGCTGACAAGTTTTTAATGCTCAGGCCTGTTGCCAGTAAAGATTCTCAGTAGACTCTCTCTCTCTCTCTTTAAAAGAAGCACCCTGCAGCATGGAGACAGTTTGTACTGAGAATCTCTAGTCTCTAGTAGTTTCTCAATGATATGTTGTACAATTCAGGGTTATTTCAGCAGATTTTCCCTCACAACAAGAGCCTCATCTGTGTCACAGTAGCAGAGAAATGTTCAAATGTAAAACGAAAACACTATATGATATTTAAAATGTTTTTCTTCATTTGTTTTTGTCAAGTATTATTTATTAGAGTATGAGTTGCACTAGATGAACATTTAAAAAAAAAACAATAAAATGCAATGCAAATAAAAGTTTAAACAAAACAGACAGACAAAACTCATACAGCATTATTTAATATGTTAAAACACAATGCTTATGACTTGAGAGATTATGTATATAATGAATGCAAACAAAAAAGAATTAAAAATAGCACAGTTGGAATGTGAAAACACTTCATATATGTACGCCCCCTAAAGGTGAACGAAAATTCACATCAAAAAAAAAAGAAAAAGAAAAAAAATTGCAGTTGTTCAAAGTTCAAAAGCTTGTCGCAGTAGTTCACATTTGACCTACAATGGAGCAGTATAAAGACTTTAGGAATATTTGTACACAGGATTAATCCAATACAAAATGCATTATGCAGCAAGAGAAGTATGTGTTTATTTCAGGAAGATTGAATGAATGTGTGAGTATTCTGTTTCTTCTCCAGTGCTGTTTCACACATTTCTGTAGTCCGTCCAACTGAAATTTTCAAGTCACAGGGAAAGAAACGCTTGTGGTTTTTACATCCTTGAACCACTGACGGTTTAAAAGAAAACCTTTTTCTGATCTGTGCTTTGTGGCACCTTTTAAAAACTAGATCCACAGATGTTGTGTGCAGATGAATAAAAGATACGAACCCTGCTGATGCAAATCGCATCCGGAAAATAATGGGTGTTTTTTCTACCCCTAAAAGCAAATAAATCATCTGTATTGCTCATTGTGGCTATGGAGAACATGGGAATGCTACATTTAAAGATCAAAGTTTTGGAATGCATTACCAGAAATGTATGATTGCAGACCAAAAAGACTAGAAGTTTACTGTTTTGTTTTCTTTGTACATGTTGTTTTATATGTTTTACTTGAATCTGTGCTGCTAAATGTTTTTTTTCTAATTTGAGCCTTTTTGTGTGAGGCCAGAAGGCCTGAGGTTATGTACCAATGCAAGTTTGTTTGTATCTGTATGTGTGTGTGTGTGTGTGTGTGTGTTCTGAAATGAATATAAGTGTTGCAATGTGTTTTAATTGCTTTGTTCACTTAAGTGCAATATGATATTAAAAATAACCCCTTATGGGAAATACAGATGTTAATAAGTCTGTACATTTTGCTGTTTTGCCTTGTTTGATAAATATTACTTTTATTTTAGCCCTAATATTGTTAATATTATTCATATACTTACATAACATTTAAATAACAAATACCACAAGGACACATTGATGATAAAAGTGATCCTCAAATATGTACAATTCCTTATTACATTGATCACAGGCAGAGAAAAATAAGCATTTGTTCATGCTGGATATTTCACGTTTTGATTAAGTTTAAGTTCTGCTCAGAGGTCAGGGATCACTTGTTTGCAAGTGTGATATTTTGTATTATTTTAATCATGTATGCATTTTAACAGAAAGTGTGGCTTAAAGTGTCCAAATGGGGAAAAATCTGAAAGGTTCCATAATCTCTGTTTTTGTGATTCAACCACTAGAGGGCAGACAAAGTCCACCCTTGTTTATACAGGTTTAAGAATACTGTGTGTGAACAACTTGAAAATTGCATTGAGCGCCATAAAACATGTTTTTATCTTAACACAAACAACTGCCCTGTTCAGACTAATTGACTAATTATTTTTTTTATTTTACATTCCATTGAAGTATTTATCTTTTAAAAAAAGTTATACAACTAAGCAGTTTTTTGCATGTTTAAAATAATGTCCACTTACATGAGATAGTGACTTAAAAAAAACAAAACAATTTATTCTATACAATGGTGGTCCTTACTACTGACCAACTGAATACTCACTTTACCTCAGTACTATTAATCATGAGTAACAAATACATTTTTGGATATGTCTAAATAGAGCTAGTAACTGAAAAACTCACAACTGAAAACTATTATAAAGCACACCTTTATAAGAAACTGTTGGAGTGACCTTCTAGAGAGAGGTCACCAAAAATCAACCTGCACTACAAAATTGCATTCCACAATGACAAATTTCCGGGAATTTAGTAGAATGGAAAGATGTCATGTTATTAGACAATGACTGATTCATCCACCGGTTACTGAAAACCATTGACATACCCTGATTGTGTCCTTAGTGACAGAAATTGTCCAGTTGTCAAAAATATAGCTTTTTCACTGAAAGGTTGTTATGTCTTTGTTACTCAAGTCTTAGAGAGAGAGAGAGCGATAGAGAAAAGTAGAGTAAAAAAGACACCCGCATTAGTGTCAGGTTTTGGTGCAGATATTTGTTTATTGTTTTGGTTACTGTGTGATAACAGGAAATAAAAATGATTTTATTGTTTGCTATGCCAACAACAATGTCAATAATGAACCTGCAATATTAGATGAACTTTGCCATTGTTATTTCTGTGAAATTAGATTTCCTTTAACCATCAGCATGAACAATAAAGCTGTTCAGTCACAACATCAATTTGCTAATTAGGCTATTTGCCATTGCTAAAGGAATATTTCTGAGGCTTTTGTAATGGTTAGAGACAATGTTAAAGTCCACATTTTATTGAGGAACATAACATACAAAAACTATTGTGTGCTTTAGAAGAACAAGTTGCGAAATACATAATACACCAAGGAAATGGGTTTGTGCTTGACTCTTATCTTGTTAAAACTTACACAACTTACAACCTACACTTGTTAGCAATTTAAATCACAGTTTTAAATTTCCTGTTTGAGATATTTTTATTTTTGTCATAAATGAAAAAGAATGCACTGATATGGGAGAAGTGCGAGTGATCTGTTTAGATCTCAGTGACTGAGAATTTGCATGTGAGTAGGTTATAGGTCCATTTGTGTAAATATAATATAATAGTTGAATGAACTCGACTGATATGATGAACTGAACAAACAAAATTGGTCAGCAGATGCATGTGCCCAGAGGGTATGCTTTGGTTATTTCCACACCTGTCTTTGTCTGTGCTCTGACAGTGTGTACTGCTTTTGGTGTGGAAAAGTAGAGGACTCCTACAAAATTAGCTCAGTTATGGGTTTGACAGTCCTCACAAACATTACAGTGGAGTAAAGAGCAATGTTCATTGTTGATTGCTGAAAACTGACTAAACTAAACGAATGTCAGGCCACTTATACCAATGCTTCCTTATTGTAATGTAATAGCCTATCAAATGTTTTACTTATATATATATATATATATACATATGTTTTTTATTTTAAATTTAAATATAATTTTTTTGTATTATTATAAAAGTGGATGCTGCACGCTGGTGGTGGTTGAGGTGAGACCCCCCCCCACATGATTGTAAAGCGCTTTGGGTGTACAGCAGTATGCAATTAAGCGCTATATAAATGACTCATTCATTCATTAATAGTTTAATGATTGTTTGACACTAATTAATTTAAATGTTTTTATAAGCAGCAGTCATACAGAACACAGTAGTTAAAATGCTATTACCCACTATTTTACATTTTGTACAATCTGTAAAACTATATACATATATACACAGCTGTTCAAAGTTTGGGATCAGGAAGATTATTATTTTTTTTTAATGAAGCCTTTTTTCCCCAGCAAGGATGCATTAAATTGATTAAAAGTGAATGTAAAGACAAACATCATTACATTATTATTATTATAACATTCAGTTTTAAAATAAATGTTTTTCTTTTGAACTTTCTATTCATCACGTAATCTTAAAAAAAGAAGAAGATTATTTTACACAAGTATGAAGCAGAATATCGGTCTTCAGTACTGGTAATTAGAATAAATATTTCCAAATCAGCATAATAAAATTATTATTAAAACATCATGTGACTGGAATTTAGCGTTACCATGATGGGAATAAGTTACATTTTAAAATAGAATTAAAAAATTAAAAGTGCACAATATTTCTGTTTTACTGTATCAAATAAATGCAGCCTTTGTGATCATTAAAAAAAAAATCTTACCAACCCCAAACTTCTTTATAGTGCCTACATACATTATATATACAGTATACACTTAATTTATCAGATCCCCATGATGTCTTTGTTTGGAGACTGGATTACAAATATAGTGCTGCTTGTGCGCTCCTTCCTGTGCACAAAGCTCCAGAAAGCCTGCTGAAACTTGTCTCCCGCCAATGTATACAGTGCTAGGTTGAAGAAGGTGTTGAGGCCAGCCAGGGGTCTTGACAATATGTATGCTGCGTGGATGCCTCTCCTCTGCATGCATGAGATGTCAGATCTACGCAGGCTGTCCACCCTCAGCAAACGCATGATATGGTATGGCAAGAAGCACAGCACAAACACCACCAGAATCAGAACGGACAGCATGCGAACTCGGGAACGACTCGGCCTGTTTCTGGAGATGCTGCTGCCCAGAGATCCTGCAATGTGAGTGTAGCTCCAGCACACCACCAACAGCGGCAACAGATATCCAAACACTGTGAGTGTCCAACCGTACCACCACACCACCTGTGGATCATTACTGGCGAAGTCGAGGCATTTGGTAATGTTGTCCTTCTGCTGTACAGTAATCATCCCCAGCATCGGGCCGATTTCCACCAAGGAAATGGCCCAGACTCCCAGACAAGCCAAGATGGCCCATCTCTTCCTCCGGATCTCAGCAGCCTTCAGCGGGTGCACCACTGCCACGTAACGGAAGATGCTGAGGCAGGTTAGGAAGAGGACACTGCCGTAGAGGTTGTAGTAGAAGCAGAAGCGGATGAAACGGCACATTATTTCTCCCATTGTCCAGTTTCTGGTCACGTAAAACTGGACCAGCACAGGTAAACTCAACGCATACAGCAGATCAGCTACCGCCAGGTTCACCACTATAATGCTGCTGCTCTTCCAAGGCCTGAGTTTTGCCAGGTAAACGATGATCACCAGGAGGTTTCCCACAAGCCCAACTAAAGAAATGATGCTGTACATCACTGGCAGATAATAAGACTTAATGAGGTCATCAATAGGAAAACAGTCAGTTGAATTCATTTCCACATTCACCATTGCTTTCTCTTGCTTCTTGAGAATGAATACGGAGAAGTGACGATTACACTGAAAATGTAAATGTATCTTGTTAATGTAATGAGTAAATAAAGCCTTCAGTATATACAGGAAGTAAAATATAAACTTACAGAAACACACTGTGCAGTTATCATGGTCCATTGATGGTATAATACAGTTTAATATGTCATGTTTTGGATAATTATAGCACTTAAAATTTTTTTTTCTGTTTATTGTTTGTCAAGATCTATTCACTGATTTGTTTAGTGGCACTTTCTGTATCTTAATGGCAGTGAGGGGCCTTTTGTGTCATAAATGAGTCATTGAATTCAGTCAACAGCATGAAAAAACATCAGGAATGACATATATACAATATTTGCAATGTGAAAATACAAAACACACACTTCAAAAAGTCTAAAAGTTTGATCAGTGAATGAATGCCGGACAAAATATGGAATATGAATTTCACAAAGGCACGAAAAAGTAACACATGTCAGTGAAGAATATGACCCTAATAAAAAAAAATGAAGTAGCACTGTATAAGTAGGACTCTTTCTTTTGCAATATTCATTCCAAAATAGAGATTCAGTCATGGTTGAAATATTAGCAGAAATTATTGCCGAACAGAAAGACAAACTGTGGCTGTATTTGGTAGAAAAATATATATTTTTCAATGATACCATAGTAAACGCCCAAATAAATACAAAGCCATATTTAACCATGATATTATGTTATCATGTGCAAATAAATCAATGATATATGATGGCTCTCCTTTTTATTATTTGTTAACATACACATTTCAATAGGTTTCAACATAAGATATTTTACATTCATTTTAACTCACCAAGTGTTGTTGATCCCTCACTTTCCCCTAGTTTAGTTTTCAGTCTTTAAGTGTGTATGGATGTAGAGATAATGTGGATCCACACAGACATCACCAGATATTCAGAGACGTGTGATTGTCTTATCAAGTGTCATCTGTTTTTGTATTGTCTGCCTTCCCTCCCTAGAAAAATACACATGTGAGGTGAGTCAGCTACTTCATCACAGAAGTGAGCTTTATGCCTTGAGTTACTATTTAACATTTCCTGTAATTTCCTAATGCACTCACATTTCCTCAAACACTTAATGAGAAACTTGAGATCTTTATAGCCCACGCAGTACACTGGGAGTGGAAGGCCTATGTGATTGAACATTTGACACTACAAATGCAGTTCTTAAAACGGTTTCATGCAGACCCTCCTGCATGTCACTTCCTGTGACAAATATGTTCATTATTGGCTTGGAAAAATGAATTCATTCCGAATTAAAAATAATCAGTTTAGATCAGAGATGACTCTTCGGCTAACAGTGTTTGTAAAACTGAGTTATAAAAGTCAGATACACATAAGCACATGTACTGTAAAAGCACCTATCTGGTTTATGTTTTATAGATTGAACCAGGAAGTTATTGAGCACATCTTAAGGTATGAGGAAACAGGAGGCCAAAGAAATAGGCAGACGGTCTTAAAGTTTTTGTTTATTGCGTGTGAGATCAACGTGCTCAGCCAGCCGAAGGTTCTCCAGCAGAGTCTTTTCTCATTTGTATTGAGATGTTGAAAATCTGATTAAGAGTAAGTGAGATACAAGGCCCATTTAAAGTGCCCTTTTATGGATTTTTGAAAATGACCTTTCATGCAGTGTAAATGAAAAGTGAATGAAAGCATCCAGCAAAGTAAAGTAAAGTTATTGTCTCTCAAAATTACAATTTTAATCTTTTGGAGCGTTAAAAGATTAGAAACACTGCTTTCACCGTCACCGTAGGGGTCTGGAAAAATGAATCGTTAAACAAAACATTTGGGAGTCGTTGAACAAATAGATAAAAATAAATGCATAGGCTATTATAAGAAAATGAAAGTGTTTTTTGACCTTGTATACATGTCAACCTGTTGTTTGGGACTCCCAAAACCAAAATAGAAACTTCCATAAACCATAATAGCGGCACTATAAATAAATGAAAATTATCACAATATAAAAACTGGTGTGTATGTTTGAATGCTCTTCACAAGTCCAAACTGTCATTGACTAATTGTCCAAAAGTCTGGGGCTGGTAATATTTTTTAAATATATATTTTTAAAGGTTGCATTTCAAAAAAACAATTATGAAATGGAAATAAATACAGCAAAATCAGCAGTACTGTGAAATATTATATTATGAATGTCTTTTAAAATGTAATGACTCCTGATAGCCTTACTTTCAGCAGCAATTACTCCAGTCATCAGTGTCACATGATCGTCAGAAATCATTCTAAGAGTAATGTAACCTAAATAAGATATAATGTCCTGTTGATATTTCCAATTTATGATAATAGGCTACTAAACAAACATTGCTCGAAAACACCAACAACATATTTGATGTCTTACCACTAGATGGAGATCAGTATTAAGTTATTAAAAGTACCCATTTGCCAGTATTTTTAAAACCACACACTCGCAATAAAATAAAGGAATGTATACTGTATATATTTATAATATATATATATATATATATTTTTTTTCCTTGTGGTTGCTGTGAAATGTTCAAATGTCATTTTATAAGCTCTGCATGAACCAGTGAAATAACTCCAACAATCTCAAATCTGATTACCGAGAACATGCTGAACCCAACTTCCAGACAACTGTTATTACCATCATCAGATCATCTAGAGCTACCTCATATGGCAGAAAGACAACTTGTTCCCAAAACCTGGGGAACAGTTTTTTGTTTTTTGTTTTCAAAACGAGAAGAAAATAAAAAAGCCAGAAACATCCATTATTATAACTATAAGCAAACTATAAGCACTGTAAAGTAAATAAATAGCAAATAATATGTAAATAATAAAATATAATAAATATCTATAGATTACCTGAGGTGATTAAGAGGATGCTGAGTGTTGATGACTTCCATTCAACAGTACAAGTACAAGCTCAGCATTGATTAATTCATTCTATTATTTTCTCCCATAATTTTTCAGCCCTATCATATCCATACCATGCAACATGTTTTGCACCATGTTTTTTCTAAGGCAGGGGAATTAAAAATTACTTTTTACGTTTTTGAGTAAGTTTATGCTTACAATCAGTGTTTAGTGTAGTCATAATCTATCATTCCCTCTGATTTTAGGGTATTACTCATGGGTAAGGTTAGGTTTAGGTGTAGAGATACGGTCAAGACTATGTTTTTGCTTTAAAATGTTGTTCCAGGGTCAGTAAAATATGCTGACCTAGGGACACATCGAATATGGCAAAATCAGGATGACTTGATCCTGGTTTAGGCTACCTGGCCTGTATAAATTAATTTTAAAACAGTACATTTACATTTTTAAATTCTGAAATTTGGCCGACACTTTTATCCAAAGCGACTTATCTTGCATTTTAAAGCTCATATTTTATCCTTCTCCAGAAATTGAACTCATGACAAAAACGTGACCTAACTGTGAGCGCAGTTTGAGATAATATTGAGTGAATCTCTAGATGTGTATGTGAGAGAAGAAAACTGTGAGCAGAAGCAGGCTTGAACAAAAGTCTCTATTTGTTCTTTGTTTAATCTTACTGCTGTTGGAGGAACACTTTAAATATTAAAGGGATCTAATTTGTGATTTCTCTTTTTATGGTTACATTTGCACAGTCATGCACCATAAGATGAAAGAAGGAGTTATTTTATTTCAGCCAGTGCTGTTTTTATTCCAAAACACACTAAGAAAAGAAACTTTTCACTTTTGATCTATGGCATTGCAAAACTGGTCCCTATCTTGCAGAAAAATCTTTTAGCAAAGGATTTCTTTCATTTTCAATGGCTGTATCGACTGGTTTCGGGTCTTTCTGAAAGGACAGGCACTTCATTAGCGGGAACTGCTGTGTGGTTGACACGATGACAGATTAGCGTGTTTTTCTTTTGAGCTGGTCTGTGTCCACTCTCTCCAGGCAAAGGCTGGAGTGCATGAGCAAATTATTTGAAAAAGCTGAAGTGTGGTGTTCATGTGAGATTCTTATCCTAGCACTGAGACACACTCCAATGGGCCTTGACCAAGACTGGAATATAAATTAAGGTTGCACTAAATGGAAGCTAAGTAATTTTTCTGATTTATGCTTAAATTATCTATCCTTACATTGAAATTCCCAGGATCCTTTTTTTTTTTTTTTTTTAAAAAAAGCTTTCAATAAATTTGTTTGTACATAATTGGCAAATTCTATGTAAAAAAATTAGCTGGTGTTTATTGCTTCGACATTTACTTTTATAAAAACTGAATGTCAAGGTATTCAGCCTGTTTTTGTTTATTATTCATTTTCCATTTCTCTTCTTTTAGAGCCTGCGTGTATATTTGTAAAATAGGAATATATGGGTTACATAAAACATCTGCACCTTCTCTTCACCTGGATGACACCTGTGAACATGTGGAAGCTCATGCTATTCACATTCAATTTTCATCAACAGGATCTGAGTGCCTGTCGTGAGCCTGGCTCTGAGATGATGTTTTAGGGCATATAACCTGAACAGCCCAATATGAAACATCCACACTGCTAATGGCATGGTCATGCATTTTTAGGCCATTTGGACACAACAAATGGATACGCAAATAAATAATTTCACAAAAATGTAATGGACAGTGATATTACACATATAGAGTACCGTAATGTTGAAGTACCAGAAGAATCTATCCGCTAATTATAGCTGATAATATATTTTAGCAGAAGCACTTAAAATGTACAGTCTTTCTCTTCTAGGAAAACAGATGAAAATATTCTACAGATATGTTATTCAGGTACATTTCAGATGTTGTGCAGCCTAACTCCTTGTGCCAAGTGTGCAACAGCTCAGGGCCTCGCTCCAAAATAAAGTGACTGCTGACTTGATGTAAAGCCAATAGTTTTAAAGTTTAATGATTTTGTTCTTCTAAAACTTTAATATCCAAAATCACAACTATGTGCTTAGACTAATAATGTATTATTCTGGTTGTTAAAAATGTATTATGCAGTGGAACTTACAATTTCAGTAGATTGATTTTTTAATTTTTTTAATGATTACACACTGTGATAGTGTGGCTTTATATATATATATGTATATATATATATATATATATATATATATATTATCTTAGGCCTATAGCCTGTAATGGCCACATGAGACAGTAAGTGCATCACATACTGTATGTTTTCTTCAAAAGTTTACTGGAAATATGCGGGCACTGTATTTTGCTAAACTCATATAATAAAAGAAACTATGCATAAAACTGATGGGCAATGACAAATTCTTGAATAACGTTGTGTCAAAAAGTATGCACTAAATGCAATTATGCACGATGTAGCCTACTCAACTCAAACTTAGAGTTCAAGTACGCTCGAAATTCGTAAGCATTCATGCATTCACAGCTAAACTGTGTCTAAAACGTCTAAAACGCATTTGCACTGAACGTTTGCACACATTTATCTGTTGGTTAGATTTGCTAAAATGTCAGTGTGGCTTATTGTGAAAACCCTAAAATTTAATTGCGGTGCTTAATTAAGTAATAAATAGCAAATGCAAACTTTTACCAAATTATTTGCAACGTAATTCATTTAACTTACATTGTTTTCCTTGGCATTACTTTTCACACTGGATTAGTTATGTACATAAGCAGACAGGTGCCTATAGTGAATTTATTTAAAATAGTGTTTGTTTGTTTTTACATCAAGATAAATATAAAGGACAGAACATAAAATCCAGTGTAATTTGATGACAAATATGCTCACACTTTATTCACGCATTCACTTGCAGAGCTTAGCTCCAACTCTAATTTAACACACTTGAAACAACTAATCCAGTCTTACTAGATATCCACCTTTTTCCCGATGTAAAAATGGACATGGCCATTTGTAAATTCTATAGGTCTAGCTAAAACAGTTTGTTTTGCTGCTTGATGTTGAAAATTGGTGTATCTTATTATGTTATTTTAATGTATTATAAATTAATTATAAACACACTGGTTTGTGGTGCAAACAATTTTACCATTTACTGCATGTTGTTATTCTCCTTGTTATCTATAGTGTCTAACGAACCGGAAGCTTGACCCATACTTCCGCGTTAAGGAGAAAGGTGGATACCTGAAACTTCTAGGCAGGTTTGTTTAGGCAAATTGGAGCTAAACTCTGCAGGAATCCCGGGTCCTAAATGACTAAGTGTGGGAACCCCTGAAGAAAGAAACATCACAGAAGTTCTAAGCCAATCAGTGCTGAGCTGTGATGTCAACAAGTCTTTTATGATGCCATGATCAACTTATGCCCTTGCAGCAATGCTTAAAAAATCTTAAACCAGTCTAAACTGCCAGTTTTCTGGTCTTAGTTAACCTTCTAACCTGGTTATAGTGATCCATGGACTGATTTTGGACTCTTTTAAACTGGTCAGGCTAGGAGAAAACTGGGTGTCCAGCTAAACAGGTGCTTGGCAAGGCTGATTTAAATGTTTACGTTTTGCCACTTCGTACGATCTTCAAACCTATCATGTTCCTAGATTTCTTAGATTATTAAATAAGGTCTGCTCTCTTATGTGGTTAGACAACACAGTCTCATGACCAATTCATACGTATTTTACAAGGTGGCTAATTCATGGTGATTTGTACAAATTCATACGGCCTCACTGCGATTTTGTATGATTTTTGATCTAAAGCCCAGTGATGAGTAGGTTTAGGGGTGGGGTTAGATGAAGGTCATTCGTACAAATTCATCTGAATTGGCAACTTGTAAAATACATACAATTTAACAGAAATTGCATTAATTTGTACTAGTAAAGTTGTACAAATTTGAATGAATTAGCCACCTTGCAAAAATCGCAAAAGCTCAGGCTGGGTCAGAGCATCTCACCTCAAGACATTTAATATGGCTTCACCTCTGCACCAGAGACTGAAGAGCTTCTTCTGAAATATGAGAAGGATGCTTTGTAGTGATTTTAAGCCTTTTGAGCCATGTTAAATAGCATTTTCATATTGGAAATTCACAGTAGGTGATTTAAAAGAATATACTGGATGTCTAATTTGAAGTAAATGTGTTTGGTCAAATGGAACTGACCTCAATTTTTGGCAACCTAAAAGCTTTCCTTTCAACAGAAAAACACATTTTCATTAGAAACTACTCAACATAGAGCTTTTAAACGACCACATATGGATACTCTTAGGGACTGGATTCTGATTTGCTTCATCCACAACATTTCCTTTATGTTTATTAAGACAGGAAGGTTCAAGAACAGAAAACCTTTTTTGGCTCCATTGTAAGGATAAAGACTGGGCAGAGTGCTTACAAAAGAACATCTCCACACACTCATTCTGGATCCGAGGACCACAGATGATTATCATCATCATCACGGCTCTATGCTAATTGAAGTAGCACAGCACCAAAACAGGAAGCACAAAAGAGAGGAGAGAGATATGGCAGCTCCTCCGCCAACAAACAACTTCTTGCACATGTGATTAATGGAGTGTTGCTACAGCAACTGTGGTAACGCAGAGTTGCTTGCAATTATCTTTCAGTCGGGAGGAAAGTTCGAAGCACACTAGGTGTTTAAAGGACGGGACTTGTGTTATTTCTTAGAATGTTGATGCATAATGAGGTTTAGAAGTTTTAAATTGCCTGTAGGAAGTTCTATGGGTGACACTTTCTGTCCGTTTCTTTGCTCTCTGTATGTTTACGGTCACCGTTTATTTTTACACTCGTGTCAGTGTATTGGAAGTGTGCTGTTCTAATATTAAAATAATAGTAGCTTTTTTCTCAGTCCATGTATAGACTTGTATAGACATGGAGTTGAAATTACAGTACATCCGAAGCTTCTGTGCAGAGATTAATGTGTCCGTTGGTGACACTGACAGTAATTGCCATGTAAGCTTAACACATCCCTGTGGTAATTGATGTAATTGTGATTATTATATCATACAGAGCTACAGTATACACCATCATAATATATATATATTTATACACATGTATGTGTGTGTGTGTGTTATATAACTGTCAAAGCACATGATTTAACACATGATATCTGTGGTGAAAATTAAAAAACTTATATGAAATGAATATCTTAATAATAGTTAAACATTAAGGGCCGGTTTCCCCGATAGGAATTAGATTAAACCAGCACTAGACCTTTGCTAATTTAGGATATTTAAGAATTTTAAGAAACATGTCTTACAAAAATGCATTATCTGTGAGCATTTTAAGACCAAACAATGGCAGTGATGTATTTTAAGATATCTCAGTGCAAGCCTTTTCCAGTTTAGACAGCTCTTAACATTTATTTTAATCTAGGACTAGTCTTAAACCCTGTTCGGGAAACTGCCCCTAAATGCTTTAGTAATGTAGTTTCGTTTATGCTGTGAAAAATGAAATAGTTATCTTACTCAGCTTAGCAAATGAACATCAGGCAGCAAAATAAAAATCAATAGTAAGAATTAGGAGCCTGATAATTGTGTCTCAATTATAGTATTAATAAGATGGGATGATATGCCGCCCACATACAATATTTTTAAAGGTCACAGTACTGTTTTCTACAGGACACATGCAGTTAATACACAGGAGCTTATGCAACTGATTTTCCTTATTATTTTGTCATTGTCAATCTAAATGCACTGCATACAATTTCAGAGTCTAGCCATGAAGAACACAACATGTTTGTTAGGTTGAGCTGTGCATTCTAAAAGTAAAAGATAGTAAAAGTTCTAACTGGTCATGGTGCTGATTTTATTGTTACGCCTATCTGAAAACTAGACTGACCTTCATATTTAAATATTCTTTAGACTATGAAACTATAATATAATAAAAATACATTTTTAAATAAATAGTAAAACAAGCAAAATAATTATGGTACACTTTTTCCTGAATTTACCAGACCAAATCAGACTCAGTGATCCAAAGGTACCAGATTTAATCAACAACATTAAAAACGGAATTATATTTTTTCAACAAAATTCACTTAAATTGCACAATTACTCTGTCTACATGGCTCTGACTAGCAGAGCTGCAAATATTTTTTTGAAATTGTGTTTAAGTAGTTCTGGTAATCAACCTCAAACTCGTTTAGGTCAAAATATATTGTGACAGGAGTAGTCACAGAACAAAATGGACAAGAATGGATGTACTGTATGTGTGCAGTTTTCTTTTTTTCTTCTATTGAATTTCATTTACTTGTTTTATTGTCCATAAAATGAGAGATATTTTTCAATACTTTGAAGTATGCGCAAGATACATAATTAAACACAAATTTCTGTAGGTGGCATTTCAAACAAAGATTATTAATATTTGACATTCATGAGAAAACCTCATATATTTATAATGTGTTAATATTAACTGTATTATTCTAGACTAAAGTGTATGTATGTGTCTTATTGATTGGTACCTCAAATCAAATTCAGTAACTGAACTGGAAATTCTTAAGCCATTTCTAAATAATGGGTACAGTGCATCAAATTTTTTTTATTATTTTTGCTTTTTGGTTCAATGTCCAACCACAGGGAGAAAGATTTTAGATTTAAAGAAGCAAGGTTTGTTTTTGTTTAACATATCTATGTTATCAGGAAAAGTACTGAAGTACCATGAGAGAGACATTCACAGTTGATCACAGCAAAGATGAAAGGACTGTAGGCAGAGTTCATGATCTCTTCAAAAGCCAGACCCTTATAGCATGCTTCCTTTTTCAGTAGGTGTGTCGGGGAAGTCTTTGAAAAGTTGAGATCGGTAAGATAAAAGGAAGATTTCTTTCATCAAAACTGCTTTGATTGACAGTTACCTGCTTGGCTGATCTGAAAGTAGACTGTCACTGGTGAAAACACCAATGTGCAGAATTACATGAGAGAGGCAAAGATTTATTTTTGCACAGCATATTGGAGTGATAAGCAAGACACAGTTTCACCAGTGACCGCTGGCAGAGGTTACCTTTGCAGAAGGTAACAGAATAACAGAATTTCAGCTGGTTCTGGCCAAAAACATCAACACTGAGAGTAATTTGATTATTGAAGATCACCCAGTCATTGCACTGTTAGCTGCTAGGCATTCCTAGAAGTCCCAGCATGTGGCAATAGCTTTTGAAAATCTGGTGATAAATTAGAATATACACTAAAATAATAAAAATAAATAAATAAATAAAATAGCAATTATTAATGCATTAATTAAACTCGCTCAAAATGCTGACAATTTTTTTTTTACATGTTCCTTGTGCATTTTTATTATGTCTTTGTATAAGGGCTGAGCCAAATCATACAGAACAATAAAATGGCTCACAGTAACCCTAATTTGTCATTGATGTTCAGTTGCCTACATTTTTAAAGCTTTGTTGTTTTGGCAGACATGGCTTGAAGGTACCAACCACAAGTAGTTTCATTTGCCTCTGAATTTTACTGACAGGTAAATTAGAAATGGTTGACATCATAATAATAGATCACAGCAATAGTCAAATAATTGTCCTCGTCTGTCTTCTGTTGCACAAAAAAAAGAAAAGAAAAAAGAACACAGAAGGAATGAACATAATTGTGTGGTAATCAGAGATAATGTCCATACAGTATCTAGTATACTTGCAACAAAAAGCATATGGTAAATTGTCCATTGAAGTCTACAAACAACCAACAACAACAAAAAAAACACTACTAAATATAAAATTACTATTTGCAACCTTCCTCAAGTACCTGATCCATTAGTGTTGTTAAATAAAAAGACTGACTGTATTATCTATCAGAGCAGAAGAAACATACATAGTCCTTTATGTACATTATTATTTACCGTAAGTCTTAATCAAATGTTAATACTTCCACTCAGAGAAGCTTATTTTGAAGTTTCATTACCTTTCTTTCGAATACAAATGAGCATAAATGTCAGCTCAGATTATACAATGGGGCCCAATGCTCATAGGAACTTGAGTGTTTACAGGAACTGCTTGATTTAATAGAAGCCACAAAGCTGTTTGGAGAAAGTAGAACAGCGCTTACATTTGAGTGAAGGACCACTTGAGGCTCACCAATTATTGAGCAGGAGTTTTCAAAAAATGTTTTGAAGAAATCAAGGAGAAAGCAACCTGAGTGTGTGTGCATAGCCTATATAATTATACAAAATTAAGTATAGCATTAGTGGTAAAGAGTTATTGAAATGAATTGTTTTCTGTTTTAAAGTATTTCAAAACTGAATTAATCTTGAGCGTTATCCTTTAAAAACTCATTCTAATATGCTGATTTGGTGAACAAGAAATATATTTTATCATTATCAGTTTCACTGAAACTGTGATACAAAAGAACATCATTTATTTGAAACGGAATCTTTTGCAACATTATAAATCCCTTTCCTGTCACTTCTGATGAATTTAGTGCATCTGTTCTGAATAAAGTATTAATTCCTTTAAAAATAATTTTGTAATGAGGTAAAAATTCTAATTATTAGACACAAATGTGTTGCTCTCTCTGTAATAAGAGTTGAGCGTTTTAACTCCAGGGGAGGTGCTGGTATTTTTGCTCTTCAAGATTAGGAACTTTGTTTTCCTTCTTGCCAAACTTTGCACACTTTCTTCTCGCATCTTCTTTGCTTAATTCAGCCAATTATGCCTTCTTTAAGTTCCCTTTTTCATCCAAGAGTAATTTTCTTAGCTGACAGCAAAAAAGAAGAGTTTAATGGGACAAGTAAACAACAAGGCCTTCTAAAAGACTGTGGAAAAAACACAAATCCTACATAGGTTGCAGAAGTAGTGCAGAATAATGAAGCTATTTATGCTATTTTTAAAATAAGTCTTTAAAAAGTGTGTGCTGAGAATGCTTCCAGCCATATTTTATGCAGAATGTCAAAATAGAAAAAAAAAAAAAGTGCAAAAACGTGAACTTGAATCTGAATTTGGAGTAAAGTTTTGCTTTGAATAATGTCTTGGTTAAGTATGTAACCCTCGTTCCCTGATGGAAGGAACGGAGACGTTATGTCGTGACGACAGACTGGGGTCTTGCCTAGAACCCTGATTCGCTCTGCTTAAGCGAAAACGCCATTGAAAATTGGCAAGTGGTTAAACAATGATGAGCCACTCCCCTTCATCCGGGTATAAAGAGGCGACAGGTGCAACCACTCATCAGATTTGCTGAAGAGCCGAGAACGAGTCCCAGCTCTCAGCGATGGTTCGAGTTCGTAGCAAGGGGACATAACGTCTCCATTCCCTCCATCAGGGAATGATGGTTACGTACGTAACCAAAACGTTCCCTTTCTGTCAGTCACTACGAGTTATGCCGTGATGACAGACAGGGGTTCAATGGAAAACGCCACAACCTGAACTGTTACAACCTTGTAGCACTACAAATGTTGACAAGCGGCGTGTGTCAGACAATAGTTATGGAAAGGTCGTAACCCTCCCATCGCCCCAGAGCAGATTCCCTGACTTTGATACCCCATAGGGAACAGAGTGAGTACACTGCTGCCGGAGAGGCCAGAATTGTTGTTCCTGAAGAAGCAATTTTTCTACTTCCTGAAGGGATTTCAACCTTCCACAAGAGGAACTGCTACCTCTTGTATTTGTTGTACAGTCTGGCTAGACAATGGGGAAGCAGACCTTCTGAAAAGGGCACTACGGAGACCACATCCTGCCATCGGGAGGTGACATGTGGAACCCTAGTATATGGACACAAAAGCAGTCATAAACGCTGTTGTGATGGAATGAGAAATCAAAAGCAAATGCATTTACTCTTGATAACATCAAAGAAAAAAGCAAAGAACAGCAAAACTATCAAGGAACAGATGTTATCTTACAGTATCTAATCATCTGTCATGAGAACATACATGACAACCACAGAATCTATATTCAAATCATCTATAATGCCATAGGTCATGGAAAGCATTTTAATTTGTTTAGGAATGATGGCATTAAATAATATTTTATAATATTACATCAACCAGTGATGTAATGTATGTGGAGAAGAGAAGAGGTCCAAGAACTGATCCCTGAGAGATGCCAGTGATGTGACCAGTTGATATGCTTTGAATACCTCCCCTCCCCAGGCAAACCTGCAAGACCTACCAGTGAAATTGGCTGCACATTTAAGTGTAATACATCGTGTTGGGGGTAACACGAGTTACGTAATCAGATTTTTTCCTTTCAAGTAAGTTTATTCATTACATTTTTTTGGTGTGAAAGGGCTTTTACATTTGCTTTAAATAGAATTTCTTATATTAAAAACAAACAATCAAGCCCTGCTCATATTTAAAAAGTAACTCAAAAGTAGTCAAGTCACCTTTATTTATATACAGTAGCACAATATAGATTGTGTCAAAGCACTTCACAGTATCAAATCGGAGAACAGAGTGTCAGTAATGTATAATGACAAGATTAAACACTCAGTTTTCAGTTAAAGGCATTTCATTATTGAATTCAGAGACATCATTATCTAGCTCAGTTTATTTTAAATAGTATCTGTGCAATCAAATCGAAGATAAAGTAACGCAAAAGTAACGTACTGCATTACTTTCCAAAAAAGTAACTAAGTATCATAATTAGTTACTTTTTAGGGAGTAACATTGTAATGCATTACTTTTTAAAGTAACTTTCCTCAACACTGGTAATATATAAGTGATTTCTGTAAGGCATCCTTTATTATATTGTTCAGTTGTATTTCTTGATTCTTATAGGTTTCATATAGTTCATAAAAGCTCAAAATGGTGTGGCCAAAAAATGAAATGTAAACAAGAAATAAATACAAACGATAGATAGGTAAATAATTAAAAATGAAATGACTTTAAAGCATCTATTTAAAGCATACATTGACTCTCTTACTGTATTTAGATTGTGAAACATAGATTTATTTTTTTTATTTCTTTTTTTTTTAGTGACTTGTGGCCAGGTATGGTGGCCCATACTTGGAATTGGTGCTCTGCATTTAACCCATCCAACGTGCACACACACAGCAGTGAGAAGTGAACAACCACACA
>JAUMHE010000056.1:8543609-8558564 GCA_032359235.1 Enteromius mattozi
TTGAAGGTGGAGACAGTGCTGGGAATTCACTCCCACCACCCACAATCCCTGCCGGACCTGGGACTCGAACCCGCGACTTTTTGGGTTACAAGCCCAACTCCCTATCCATTAGGCCACGACTGCCCCCTACAGAGAAAGTTAAATCTGACATTTTGTTTGAATGCATTAATTATGTAAAAAGTTTACTGGTGTTTGTCTGGAGCATTTGAGCTGAACTGAGATTTCTTTCTTGACCACAGGAAGTCAGAGGAGAAGAGAACCAATAATTCTTTCAAAGACTTTGAAAGTCTTGACTTTGAAAGATTGTCCCTCATCATTGAAGGTTATGGGTAAATTAGAAGCGTGTTCCTGCCACGGCTGAAAGTAAGCGCAATCACATGTGGTGATGAAACACCATCTGATCCATTGAGAATGACAAGGAAACACTCCCCTGCAGTTTACCAATTAGTAGGGTTTGCAGATTCGGACACATCTAGCAGCTTTGCACACTGCTGTGAATTACTTTTTCAACGCTTTTGACATATCCGACAAATTAGGAATTCACACATATTTACATGAGTTTGCCAGCAAGATCAAATGCATCATTTTATTTAATGGAGATTTGGAAAGAGATAATCATTGTTCCTTGGAGCAAATGATTTTTATTATAATTAGGAAGTTATTAGCATTTCTCATAAAGATATCAGTATAGTTGATAGCTATAGTTAATTCAGCTGTCTGTCTACTGATAACTATATATATATATATATATATATTTATACATATATATATATTAATTCTTTCTCATAGATCAAACATTTAAGAGACAGATACTGAAAGTGACAAGAAGCAGATCATAAGAGAAAGAAACAACTAAAGAGTCAGTGGTACAAATAGTGCTGTGAGTTTTTAATTGAGATTTGAAATGACAGATGGAGGAGAAGATGTAGAGACTCAATGGGAGTGAGTTCAAGAATTTTTTAAATACTCACATTTTACATGTTATTAATTGTGTTCCAACAGTCTGAAAGTGTTTTCTTACAGGAAAAGTAATTCACATACAGATATAACAATGCAAAACAAAGCAGCAATGATGTATGTATGTGTATATATAATATAACATCTAATGAATGTTTAAAATCTGTTATAATAATTGTTTATGTAGATTGTTCTTATTTGGGTCTTTGGATGCTACATGCAAGTTTATTTATTTATTTATTTTTACAATACCAGTAGACATCTCAGTTGTTGTTGACCTAATGGTGGCCTGCTTTCTTGATGTGCTGTTTCTAGTTTGTGTGTGTATGCATATTAAAAGTGGCTGATTCTACAATGAAAAAAGTATTAAACATTATAGAATGACTGCCTGGTCTTCCATCATAAGCATGCGTTTCTTATTGTCCTCTTCTTAATAGTGTAGTGAAAATGACCCTGTGAAAATATGGATATGAACATTTACAATAAAAAAGACAGTGTCAAATGTTTGTGAAAAAAAGCTGCAAGGTTGCTGTGCAGACATGCACTGAGGTGTAGTCTGGTGCAGTGCATGTGTGTTTCAGGAAGTAATAGGAAAAAAAAACTAGGCATTAGAGAAGACAATTCAAGGAAATCCTCTGAATTTGATAACATGTGACACTTTTAAGCAGTTCAGATAACTCTAAGCCCTTCTGAATCCTTTTTAATTGGACCACCTACACACACGCACACACACACACACACATATATATATATATATATATTTTTTTTTTTTTAAAAGCTGATTTGGTTGTGTGGAGACAGACATGACATATCCTCTACTTGAGCTTTTATATTAGACACAAATCTCTCTCAACACTCCCAGCCAAACATACAATCTTAAGCTTCTAAGACCCTTGAATAAGAAGTAGCAATGTGCCAGTTAAATGCTGTGATGCTGCCAGTACTAACTAGTGAAAATATTATATTTCCAGTTTGCATTTTTTAAAATTTAATCCACTTTATTATTTACAAATGAGCTTTTAACAATGCAATCTGAGTGAAAGTTAAATTGGAATGAATATTTTACTTCAGCATGCACTAGGAAGCATGAACTCTAACCTTTTGTTTTAAATGATTAAAATTTGACTATAATCTTAAATATTTCTTATTAAGACAGAGACGGTGGTCAAAAACAGGCGAGGTCGGTAACAACAGGTCGAAACATAGAGAATAACACGGAGTGGAAAACAACAGGGTGGACAGTGCAATGGACCGTGAGAATTAGACAAAGACTTCCGGGTTATATACAGAGGAAACTGGGTCAATGTGTGGAGCTAGACAATGAATTGCTATGGTAACAGATGAGCGAGGCGGAGACATGAATGAACACACGTGACAACATAGAAACATGAATGAGAGTCCGGGATGACAACAAAACGAGTTCATGAGAGTGAGTCCCGGCATGAAAACCGGGGAAAACACACATAAATACTCTGATGCTGGAGTGCCAGCCAGAGAGCTGGGCTGACACGTCCAGCTGAACATAACACCCAGAATGTGTTTGCAAAGTTTCAGCTCAAATGCCCCATATATATTATTTATTAAATCATTTTGAAAATGCCCTTTTTGAGTGTAAGCAGAAATGTGCATGTGTCTTGAAATGCAAATGAGCTGCTGCTCCCCGCCTCCTTTTTCAGAATAGGGCTGTGCTTTTACAACTTGCACTTCAGATACTTCACTAAAAAGAACTGTTTGATTTTGATTATTGTATCAAACTGATTTGCTGTTTTCAGAGTGCATGCGTTCAAAGCATGGCATGTGAGTATAAACTAAATTCTCTTTTGTGTCTTACTGTGCTCACACACAAGTTTTAAAAAACACACTCATTATATCTGTGAAGTTAAACAGCTGGGAAAGAAATCACATCAGACCAGTATTAAATGACAGCAGAGTAATATGTATCTGCTTTCTACACAGTTAATATGATCCAAACAATAAAATAAAAGCAGAAAATCACTCACTGTTTACTAAAAGTAAATTCTGCTTAGGTGCCTTTTACTGTTTCTTATATATCCAAGGTTTCCTCAGTTTAAATCTTCAAACATCATTATAGAAATCCCAGAGTTAACTTGGAATTTTTACCACACTGTACATGTTTTCAAATGTTTGTACAAGTGACACCAATTTAGAATCTGAAAGTCACAGTATGCTGAAGAAAGGCTTTGATAGGACGATCAGTCTCTTGTAGGAATTGCGTCAGGCGAGCTGCCTTTTGTGAATTTTAAACAATGCTACACTGCGCTCTAACAACTCCTTCCTATCTATTGCATGTTTTGAAGCTCATTACTCCACTTGCATGGAAAGGAAATGATCATTCACTCAGATTGTTGTGGAATTCGAATTGAATATATTTCCCTGGGCTAATTTACATGTAAATCCATTAGGTTTAGGCAAACAAATAACAAAAGTAAAATTGCTACAGTCTCACAAAGAAAATGAAAAGCAGAGTGTGATTTTTTCAAGGTAGAATAATCAGGCCATGATAGATTCTTTTTAGATTATTTGTGTATGAATGTTAAATAGAATATATTTAGAAAAAGTGAGTACAGCGTTCCAATAAAGAGTAATACATATGTAAATATTGTTCTTTTTTCAGCAGCTTTTATTTACAAAGAAATGGAAAGAGAATGGTCAGAAAGAAGTTAGATTCTTTGCAGTAGTGAACAACTCACTGCATTTTGTTGCTTGTGATGATTAAAGGTGACGTGATTAATTTGAATATGGACATATGAATAAATAACAGGTATATCAAATATGTCTTTTGTGACTGATATAAAAGCAATGATCTCCACCTAAGACCATGAGTAATTGGACTGAGATTGTTATATTGAACGTCCTCTTAAACCTTACAGAGAAATCATTCTAATTTGTTCCCTGTCATCATCCATAGCATGTTTTTTATTCACATAATGTCTAACAAATGTAGATAGGCTGTATTTCATTACATATTTTTAGGCACTTTTGGTTCAAGTCAAAAAGGAAAAAAACAAATGTGTGAGCTCAGTCTCTGAAATGGTTAAGCGGTGGCTTGTCGCTTCCTCTTCAAAGAGATTGAATCCAACTGATAAGAGTTATGCTGAATCCTCAGGGCTGTGTGAGAAAATGTGTTGGCGTTTTGCTCTACAGGATTCCTATTTGTAATAGTTAACCACACATTTTACTATACAGGGTTTCATTTCTAGACTGCATCATATTCCTTTCATGACAGGCCATTTTACCTATATTTTACTAAAATGTGGAACTGTTGTAGTGAAATGAATAAAAGATGCGGCTATAAGCAGTCAGTTGGGAATTGTATTTGAGTTGGTGTTTCAGCACCACGGACAGGTCCACACAGTAATCTTATTTGCAGCTTCCTGAAGACTAATTTATTATTCTTATGAGTACTACCCTGGCCTTTGAACAATTTTATACCAAAGCAGATTTTTAGCCATTAAACTATACCACACCCCTGATGTATAAAGCCAGCAGTGCCAAATAAGTAAGGGCCTCAAGGTGGATGCTGCTTTTTTGAAAGAACCTTTTTAAAAACATCAGGTTCTATTACTGAGCCACAGCACTTTCTCTAAGTAGCTTTACATTTTGAGTTATTCATTAATTAGTTGAGTATAGATAGGGTTAGACCTACTTGTTTAGTTTAACAGTAAAATATACTTGAATGTCTGAAGTCACATCGGTCACTTAATGTAGGCTAAATGATAACGCATCACCTTGCTGCCTTGCTGACCACCTTGTTCACTAGAAAAGAAGAGGCTCTTTCACGTTTACTGTAAGAAAAAGAGATACAAACGTGAATGTCGAACATTCTGCCTGACGTGTGCTTTTGTTCTACAGAGGAAAGGAAATCTCACAGGTTTGAAATGACTGATTTTTTCTTTTTTAAATGAACTCTCCATTATAATTTACTGTTGCCGGATAGCCCAATTATGCCCATTCACTATCTTTAGTAGAATTAAACAAATTGAGAATGATCAGATTTCTATCATTTATTAACATTCATTACAGAACACGAAGAATAACAGCTTACAGAAAGTTAAAGATGTCATTTCTGTCTCAACTCTTTGAAGACATGACAAGTAAGCGCTGCTTATTACTGCGTCCGTATTGCTGTGTTGAGAGATGAGCGGAAGGAGAAATAGTTCCTAAACCTAAACTGCATAACTATATATGATTCATGGTTTCACTTCCCCGCTCTTGATACACATTCATTTCAGGGAAGAAATGAAGAAAGAATGAAAGAAAGAAAGAAAGAAAGCACAAGTTAAAACAATTGGTGTCGATGTTATTGAGGTAAGAAGGACTAATCACCGCGATAATCCCAATACTATAGATATGTTGAGATCGATCCGCCCAACGTTAGTGAGAGTGAGAGGCTCGTTGATTGTGACGGGAGGAGCATCTCTCATTCAAGCGCCTGTCTCGAGTCCGTCAGGAGAACCGACTGAAGGGATTTCTTCGTGGAGTACACTTGCAAACTTTCAGGTGCTTTGCTTTTAAGTTACGCTTTTTTTTTGCTGTGAAAGAGATGTGAGCGCATTTGAACTTCGCAGAGCAACGACGTCTTGTGATTCAGAGTTTTTTATTATAAACTAAAGAAACGATTTCGGGGAGATTTAACGATGTTTTTCGCTGATGACATGAGCAGATCATGGTCGCTGGGGGGTGTGAGGAAATACACAAAGTCTTAAGGAAAGAGGACTGCTTGCTATCTCGACAAAAGCGTCACCTCAGAAACATGAGGGATTGTCTCCTGTGGAACTTCGCCAAAGTGATTCTGTTCTGGACAATAGCCGATGCTCAGGTAAGACACTAGGTCTATACAGGTGTTTCATGGCAATTCTTTACTTTAACCGTTAAAACTTGACAGTGCATATAGCCTATGTTTAGTATGTTTATACATGTTATACACGTGTTTTCAGTTATTTTATATAAATTCCATTGAAGTTTATGGTACATGAAATTGAAATAAATTGCATTAAAGAAAACACAAAAGTTGAGCCTTGATTTGACTGAACAATTACAGACCCGTCAGTGTTTGATTTCAATCACTACATTTGACCAAACACTTTATCTAAACGCTTTAAACACATTATATGTATGTATGCATTGGTATCAGTCTATTTAATCCTAGATCTGTGTATCTCATCTGTTATTTTATTACTTGTATGTTTAAAATTTCATTCAAAATCCAAGTTGAAATGGGAACGGATCAGCATATCTGATCCATAAAATCTTATTTGCTGAATAAAGCCAGTTGATTTAGCCTTTGATTTTTCCCAAGTATGTTTTTCAGGCTGACAAAACATTTTTAAAATGCAGTTAGATTTTGACTGAACCATGATTCAGATGCAAGTGCACAGCCAACTCCATGTTGTTTTTGCATGAAAGCTGTAATCTTCATTCCTAATTCCTCTGAGAAATTAAATGGTTTTGTGGTTTTGATGAGAGCTTGGTGTGTTTCACAGCCCTTATCATCTCTCCTAAACTAATAGTCCTGATTATACTTTATAAAGAGTTACTACTGCAACATTACAAAAATGTGTAGTCAAGTGACCTCAAATGTGCCTCATGTAAATTTCATTCAACAATACTATTTAATATGACTCAGACTGACCATATTGAGTGGAAATATTATGGAAACAACTGCACTTTTTTTTTTTTTTTTTTTACAGCAGGTAGGGAATTCATAGAATATGCATATAATTTTTGTTTTTCCATTATATGCATTGTTCATCCTTGCTCTGTCAATGCTGGTCAGAAGACCAGTAAATGCAATCACAAAGTGAGCACATATAGACTTGTGCAGTGGGTGAAGTAACACATAAAAACACACTTGAGTGGCATGTGCTTTTGTTCACGCATTAATGACTAAATTGTCTTTTGTTTTGCAGAGTGATTTCTGTTTTAATGCACCCAGTGTCATACATATCTGCAGGGTTTTGCCACTTTATTGCCACTTCAGTCAGCCTGAACATATATTACTATATGTTCTTTGCTGCACCAAATAATGACACAATTGACACAATTTCACAATTGTGCAGTTATCAGCATGGCACTATTAAACTAGAAATGCTTTATACAATTTTTTTTTCATGAGGGTCAGCTTGGTGTCTCGTGCCTGTTAATAATTACCTTTAAACAAGTCAAGCCAGCAATTTACAGTAATAAATTAGCAAGTCATTATGTGCATAAATGTGCTCTTCCTGTGAGAAACATCTACATGTTGCACTCGATACATCTAAATGTGTTACATCTAAATTAGTGGTTCGCAACCCTTTTTACTCAAAGACCCACCATCTCTCCACTACACGTGTTGATTTTGCAATAAATGGCTGGTATGTGCTTTGTAACTATATCTGTTCTATCCAGATCATGTCTTTTTTTGGGGTGATTATTGTCTAAATAAAATAGACATGATCAGGGTAGTACAACTATTGTTTCAAAATAGTTAAATGAAAATGTTATAGTGACCACTTACTGATTTTTACTAAATTAACGGAAAACGGAACATCAATGAAAAATAAAAAAATATGAAAATTACACACAAAGTTCATTCTTCTACAGAGTTCCTACAAGTTGTATTGTTGCAACAACAAAGCAAATTATTTGAAGAACAAAGAAACCTTTTGCAAATAACATGGAGTGGGCAGATCTTTTGCATTTAAACACTAAGACTTAATGGACAGATTCACAAGTGTGAAGGAAGTCCCTGGCGTTTTGAGTTTTAAGTGAAATAACTGATTTGGCGCTGCCTACATTGCGCTCAGTGCTGATTGGCTGCAGTGCTTTGACACTCTTCACAGAGCACTCACACACATTAAAAGGTCATTTAAATTTAGTTGTCATAGTCATGAGAAATGAGTGAACTTGGCTTACTGTCTTCATAAGCTAAACTTTTAACAGTATTGAAATATACAGGATATTCCCTAAACTGATATTAAAGATACAAAGATGACAATATTTAGGGTATTTCTGCTGTTTACAATGTGAAGGGTGTGTTTAGATTAATAGCATTTTTTTGCATATTAATTTTAATTAGAGTTTAATTTAAATGTTTATTAATTCTTATAAATAAGAATTTTAATACTTTAAGTTCTCTTGTGCAAGTTTGGCCCCCTGGTTGGGAACCATTGATCTAAGTGGGGGGGGGGGGGGTTTCAGCAGGTTTTTACCAAAGTCATCTTAAGGGTCAGACCAGTGGAAGTGGTGCCTTAAGATGCACATTTACACTTTTTACAGTAAACATACTTTTTCCTCAGTTCCTGTTTTGATCAGCTGTAATAAAAATGCATGATACATTGCTTTTGAAACTAACAGCACTAATCTTGCCAAATTCAGTTTGAATGAAACTAGCATTCAAAAATAAACATGATGTCCTAATAACAAGATGTAGGAAGCTTATGTAGTCAGTTTTCAGTAATATAACTACTTCCAGACATATCTCTTCCCATGCCTTAATTATAACCGATCAATCACTGAATAGTTTTCATTCACAGCATAAAACACTTATTGATTGTTTAGATACGTTTTGAATCTCTTTAGGTATTTGAAATGCACAAGCATCATCTGACTGGAGCACTGTCAGCAGTCTCACAGTGTTACTTGATGAACGTCAAGGAAGCTGCATGACTATTATTAAATACTGCTGGAGAGCTGGATATACGAACATTATCATAGACGTATTCTCCACACAATGAGTCCCATTGAGCCCATCAGTTTTATGCTAATTTGAGTCATAATATCAGTGCAGCAGTGGACGACATAAAGGAAGTAAGTGGAGGACAAGATACTTTGGAAATTACTTTCTATTATGTGAAAATACAGATTAAAAAAGTATCTATATTATGAAATAGTTTGAAATCTTATGGGCATTCCTGAAAAATCCATTTTGCTTGTGACATGTTGTTGTCTCTAGCTGCCCCGTAATTTTTGGGATTGTTTGTGTTTACTACTTAATGTAAAAGGGCATAAAATTGTAATATGTGTACATAAAGTTCACCTTTTTTTTTGTTTCTATGCTACAAGGCTGAATGCATCAATTGCCTACTAAGTTTTTTTTCTTCTCATTTTCTAAGTCTGTGCGGAGAGCTGCTTCATAAAGGTTGAATGTGTAGGTCTCTAATGAGTCATTCATTCAGTCAACATTTTTGCTCTCTTAATTAAACCATGTACAATGGAACGAGCAAATTCAGTTCTGAATGTGAATGAAGATTGTGATGTAAACCAGCTTTACTCTAGAATGTCGCAGATATCAAAACTGTACACTGCACAGAGCATTTAAACCAGCCAATTAAATTAAAAATAAAATTTTCCAAAAAAAAAAAAAGATCTTCTGTAAGGGGTTATGACATTAAACCCAAGTGATCAGGCTGCACTTCCATCTCTTACAGCCAAGCTTTCATGCATGTCAAATTAAATATGGCATCCCGCTTGACTAAGATCCATTCCACATTTTTTAAATGTAAAAAATACAAAGGCAAGACATTAATGGATGTATTTCCATTCAGCTTTAATTATTGTTCTATTTCATAACAAATTAAATATTTTGTTCCAGCAGCATTTTAAAATCCTCCTGAAGTATGCTCAATTTACAATGCTCACATGTATCTTTACTTTGCATGACTGAGAAAATGATTTTAATTGAGGCAGAAATAGGCTCCAGTACCCTTCTGATACACTTTTACATTAATTGAAAACCTTTCTTTCATCATTACAGAGAGTGAATCTTTTAATTTCCTTCATCTCCTCAGGGTATTTAGAAGTTCATCTCTTCTCACTCCCTCGCAGACTCATTTAAGCAACCCGAAATGAGACGGAGAGAGAAAGTCAGCACTAACTAACCCTTTGATAACCACACCAACACACACTTATTTTTACATAACGCACTCTTCTTTTGATATCTCAAGGGACTCAATGTTTTTTCACTCTTATGTCACTCCAAAGTGTATAGCTTTCTTTTTCCCAAGAAAAACATTTTATTTTAGCAGTGAATTTTAGATCTGTTGTTTTCCATACCATGAATGTAAAAGGAAATGACAAACACAATATGATCATTTGGAGTGAGAAAAGGACCCTAGATCTAATTTCCTAATTGATCTCAAATACGTCTTAATGGGCTAAGCTTGGAAAATAAGAAGACATTTGCTAATAATATCCTCAGAAAAAAGCTTTTGAAGATTCAGTACACGATGATGAAATAATAATGAGGCTTTTTCTTTGGACAGGCAGGTGAAGATGGAGAGATTACAGCTGAAGAACAGGTCCAGATGCTGCTGGATGCCAAGCTTCAGTGTTTACAGAAGATCTCCACAGACGACACTGCAGGTAGACACCATTTCAATTTGACATTTCTTTAACACAGTTTTTAATTAAGTGGCCTTTTCAGTTCTCTGCTTTAACTATACTGTTATTGTGTACCACAGTTTGTCATATTCACCAGGAGTAGACCGTTAACATCTCTGCCAAAACATGTTTTCCATAAAGCTTGAATGAGTCAGATCAGTCACGTGAGGTTTTGTAGATGTAAATGAAATAAAGTGAGACGTACAGTTAATGAGACTCCCTGAAGACCTTTGTTTGGTGCAACTCATGGTTAGACAGTGTACTAATTTGTTTAGCTTCATTATAAACTTGTCACGGGTGAACATGTGAAGGGAAAAACTAGATCTGTTGGAGATGCCTCATAAAATGGCCTTTCTGGCTGTTTTATCAGTAGTGACCTGGCAACTCAGAAAATATTAATTTGGCTTGCTTGCGTCTCCCTTTTATCTAAACGTCATAGGTTATAGGGTTATGTGTAATTCAAGGAGATGAAATAATTATATTCTGTACAAGGAAATTATGTGCAAAGGATGTGGGTGCAATGATTGCTATCTAAAGTACACAACATGCATACAGTTTTCAAAATAGCACATGACAACAAGTCTGGGCTGATTAGAGCCAATATGGTAAATATGTTTAGCATAATTTTGACTTATCTCATGTTCAGTTGTTTTCTGAGCTTACTTCTGTCAACATAAGTTAACATAAATTTTATTTTACCCTACTTATTAATACATATATATTTTCTAAAGAGAGGGAAAAATGACTTTGCATCTTTCAGGTGACACACTGTAACTAACAGTCGGCCACATGAGATATCGAAAAAATTTATTTATGTTAAAATTGGTCTTTTGATTTTATCTGTGTTAGTTAATTAGACATTGTACAATTAAACATTAACCTAGGAGTTATTTTTTAAATTAATTTGGCAATTTCTTATAGACAGAAAATGTCTCATTTCAATAGGAATCCATGCAATCTTTTGTGAGGACAAAAGATTTTAGATTTCACAACAGATTGGTGATATGAATTTACCACACTGGGCAACAGAAAGCTTCTTTTCTTTTCAGTAAACTGTGTTTCAAACATTGCTACACTATCGACAAAAAACATTATGTTATGATTCCAAACATTTTTAAACACACAAATTTGAAATAACAGGAGGTTGTAATAACATTGCATGTTCCTGCGATCAGGATGTTGTGTAATAATTGAACCTGGCATGCTGACATGTCAAGATGTTCTCAAGGTCGAATCTTTTGACTTCACATTCCATTTTAAAAGTATTTTCAAAAGCAAGTACCAGCTGCGTTTCAGGAGTTTTCGTGTCATTTTTTTTTGGATTGATAAACTTAAGTCCCATCCTATATTGTCTTCTTGTTTCCTGTTTCACTTGGAAATGCCACATTCCACACTTTGTGTCACAATTGCTGTTTCACATTGACTTTAAATAGTATAAGAACAGCACAATTATTCCGAATGAACAGTTCAAAAGCACTTTATTGTCTAATGTTTTCAAACGTCTAATGTTGGCAGAAATCTGTGGTTGCTGGACTGATTCTGTTGAAACCTGATTTATTCAATGTGTTCAACTAACTGTCATTAATTGCATTATTTTTCTTCAGGATCTTTTTATTTCTGCAGAAATCATTACAGTCATTGTTTCAGTTATGAATTGTTCATTTGTTTTGGCACTAAATGATAAGTACATTGATCAAGTTCAGGATTCATAATGTAATTAAACAATAAATTTATTACACAAACACACTTGTTGCCTCTGCATGATGTGTCAGTGTGGGGCACCCCATGAGTGCTCATGTTAGACCTTGCCAGTTGGATATATTCCAATATCTATGCACGACATCTCCCATACGGTAGGTGTTTGGATGATACTATGAGTGATATTTTTTAATTTAGCAGCTTTTATCCAAAGGAAAGCATGATTCATTTGGAGACGAGAAAGATGTTTCCTTCTGGGCTTTTACTATACAGTAGCTCATTTCATGTTTAGGAAGGAATGAAATTGTGCTAGACTTTCATATGGTGTCACACGTTATGCTGAAAGATTGGATAATTTCACATGTCATATCTGAACTTGTCCTTTGATTAATTGACATCTTTACTCTGAAACTGTTCTGCTCTTAGCTGGTGTGTGTGTCCCAGAGTGGGATGGTCTAATATGTTGGCCGCAAGGCTTCCCTGGAACTCTGACCAAGACCCCCTGCCCCAGATACATCTATGACTTCAACCATGCAGGTTTGAAACATTTACTGTTTGCCAGCTGTTAACATGCATCATTGTTAGCTCCAAAGGGATATTAATTCAACTGAGCTGATAGGAACAACTAAAACACTCACATTCAAACAAGAGGTCTGTATTCTGGGTTGGTATGAAGGTGTTTGAACTGGTTTTGAGGTTGTAGAGCACATCTTTAAAAGGTCCCATATGTTTGCAGAGAGTGATGAAAAGCAGATAGTCTTTGTCAAAAAAAGAGGAAATTACTTACATTGGATACATGGTTGATCATTTGCATTATGCTGTAAATTTACTTTTTACAATGAGTTTAGATACAAATTCATACATACTGTATAATGTTGAGGATAAGGTATAATCTTTGTGAAGATATCATTGTGTATTACAAATAATCTATTCAATCATAGATTGATCATAGTGCCAAAGCATTAAAATGCCATGGAATATTATAGATATTTTTCTTTCTGGTTTTCTCATTATCACACATAAATTTTCTATTTATCTCAACAAATCAAAGTTGTTTTTATTTTACAATTATTGTTTAGTTATGAAACAAAATGCACCAGTCTGTGGTCGCTATAGTAATGAACACAATGTTCCCGGACGTCTGATCGATAGATAATCTGTGTGCTCTTATTTGTTGTTAATGTTGTGGATATTTCAACGAAAAGTGCATGTAGTATAATCAATTACTTTTTTTTCAGAGACAGTCTAACAACAGAACATTCAACAATGCCAGGGCAGGCAGAATGCCTTCACATTTTCCCCTCATCCACTTGAAATAATACATAATTTGTTTGTGATTTGTGAATACATAATTTGTTTGTGATTTTTATTAGTCATATACAATAAACCATCTGACCATTACATGGAGGACATTTTTTGATCAAAACAGACTCTTGATTTGATGACATCACTACTGCTTTATTTATTCAGAAATAATATAAGTAGCTTAATGATATTTGTGTACAGTGCTGCTATCAGATAATGGTCAGACATCATAAGAAAACACATTTTTTAATGCTGAGATAATAAGAAAAATAAGTTGTGCATCCTGAGAAAACTGTGTACTGTTTCAAATACTATTTCTGACAATTGGCCGCATACTGTGCAGTATGCTAGAAGTTTTTTTATCAATCTTCCAGGACACGCTTACAGGAGGTGTGACTCTAATGGTTCCTGGGTGCTTGCAGAAAGCTCAAACAAGACTTGGGTCAACTACACTGAATGCATCAAATCCCCAGAACCCAACAAAAAGAGAGTAAGCTACATTACAGTCATTTGTCTTTAATGGACTGAGATCACTTTCTAGGTGGTTTGACGCACTACATCTTTGTCCCCACAGCAGGTCTTTTTTGAAAGGCTGCACATCATGTACACAGTGGGCTATGCAGTTTCCTTCAGCTCTCTTCTAGTGGCTATCTTTATTATTGGATACTTCAGGTGAGTAACTGACTAAATCTGAATGTGTGTCTGATGTACTTCTTCTCATAAACTCCAAGAAAAAGAGTTTTCACAATCCTTTAAATAGTTTTCTTGCATGCTCATGCCTAATATTGTATTTCTATTTTTATTATACTGTAATTCCACAAATGAGAATCAGGGCTGCTGTGTCTTTTTCTCTCTCTCTGTACTTCATGCTCAATTAACAACTCATTGGGCGTGTCTTGAGTTCAGTGAGAACGTGCCATGCATATACTATTCACACAGTAAAGGAAGTGCCTTCTCGCATTTTTACCATTTTCTGTTGAAGACAGACCACTGAAAAAAAAAAGAAAAGAAAATATACCCAATGGCTTGAGATAAATAAAGAGCGGCTCGTTTTTCCAAATGTGTGCATTTAAAAACTAATGGTACAAAATGTCAATATTAATTGCACTCTGGGTGAGCGATGAAGAGCAGTGCTAACATTGCGAAATTATTTTGAACATTGCTTGCTTACAGCTACATACAGGGATTTAAAACAATTTGAAAAGAAAGTGCAATCTAGGAAATAAAATTGTTTTCTTTTTTTGATGCTTTTTTGTGCTGATTGTTTGCTGTCATATATTTATATATAATATAGACTATTATCTATGTACACTATAACATTTTTTCCAGGATTTTATCTGTTTCCATAACCAGTGCATTCTTTAAAATAAATGGTTTAAGCTTTAAGGCCAACATTGTTATAAAGTATTTCCCAATGTGCAATTTTCACATAATTGCATCAGGCTTTATTGGAAAACAGATGGTTGAATACACTGTATATCCAGGGCCGGATTAACATGGCCAGGGGCCCCTAGGCTACAGGTTGCTGTAGCCCCCCCCCCCCATAAACATTATGTTTAGATTGACAACAACTTATCACAACTTATGCAACTGAACAATTTAATTTAAGAGTTT
>JAUMHE010000056.1:8558664-8570940 GCA_032359235.1 Enteromius mattozi
TAATCCAATGGATATTAAGTTTTTTCTTTCTTTTGACCAATTGGGGGCCCCCTGGGAGGCGGGGGCCCCTAGGCTGATGCCATATAAAGCCTGTGCATTGATCCGGCCGTGTGTATATCCACAGTTGCTATAAATATATATTGAATACACATATTCAACACCTACACTGTTATTGGTTGGGCCATAAGACAAGAGCGCTGCAGTATCAGTCTACTGTATATGGGGTCTTTTTCAACAATTAGATGGCATATTTAAATGTCCCATGGCATGAAAATTTCACTTTATGAGGTTTTTTAACATTAAAATTAGTTCCCCTAGAATGTCTATGGTCCACCAGTGGCTAGAAATGGCGATAGTAAACCAAGCCCTGGGTATCCTGCTTCGCCTTTGAGAAAATGAAAGCTCAGATGGGAAAATCTGGAATCTTCCCTTTATGTCATCATACGGGGAAAGGTTACCTCCCCTTTCTTTGCTTTGTCCACCCAGAGAATTTGGCCCGCTCATGAGCAAATGAGCTACCGTGCGATGTGAGCGCAATATTTTTTTAACAGGTCGACCTGTTAGCAGGGTTGTTACTATGAGGTGAATCACATCTATCGTGTATAGTAAAGACAAACTCACCGTGTGATCTAGTCATGATGAAGATGTATATTTCAGTTTCAGCAGGTTACTATTTTTACAGCTACATTATTATTCCAGCTACAACTAAGTAAGTCACTAGTCCAGCTAATCACAATAATGCATATACAATTACACGATTATGCATAAATGCATATGTATATAACTGAATCTGCGGTAGTTTGAATGGACAGCCTCCGTCTTCCCTTAGTTTTGCATCCAGCTAGCGCTGTGGCATAACTGTGACATTGTTACTGTCACCATTCTTCCAGCTTTAGTGTGTCTCCATGCCTCTAGAGGTCCCCTGTGTTCCCTTTTGCCTCAGCTCTTCTTTGTGTAGCCTTGTTAGCATTATTCAGGTCACCTGTGCCTTGTTTCCTCCAGTGTATTTAAATGCTGTATTTTTCTCTTTGTTCTTCACTCGGTTTTTGAGTCTTACCCTGTGTCTCCTACCTAACCTCGCTTAAGCCTCCCAAGAAATCCCTAGAAAGGTATTCGGTGACTTGTTCATTGGTTGTTGCTTTCTTTCTTAGTTTTATTTTTCTCCCCTCGAGGAGCTTTTGTTTTCTCAAGTGAATTTTTGTTTCACCTTTTTGAATGTCTCGATCTGAGAAGAATTTTTGTCGTATTACTGGCAAGGATTTTTTTTTAATAAATCAACTTTCCTTGAAACCCTGCATCAAGTGTTTCGTTTGGTGCCAACACTACAAGTCCTGTATCTCAGTGGTAGGTTTCTCAACCACCACACCAGAGACCTGAGTTCAAGCCTCAGTTGTGACAGTTACAGTAGGTTAGTAGTAGCCATTCTACTTACAATAAATAAAATGTACTTATCATGTAACTAAGTTATAGAACAGCCTGTACAGTTTGCAGTTATGTAGATGTAACAGGCAGCTATTGTAACACATATGTTACAGACTGAGTCAGTGGATTGACCGCAGCAATTTCCAATGAAATACACCTGTCAACGCACTTGCTCCAAAGGTGAAATTTGAAGGTGGCAGCTGAAGTGGTGTTAAAGTACAGGAGTCAGTCCTGCCCTCAACACATACCGTCTTTCTGACACTAATCAGAAATAAACAAATAAGACTGTGAAGACACACTCTCCTTCAATACACTTTAGTGTTATTAGAAAGCCTAATGAGCTGCCTACCTAGAAAGCATATTGTGCCATCATAGGCACACTTCCAATTTTACAAATATTAAATGACCTAAAAATATGAAATACCTCATTATGTTATCCTTCATGGATAAAGCAATCCCAAATTTTTGTAATAATAAAAAGATTTGATCAGCATTGTGATGGTCCATGCAATCTCCCTAAGAATTCCTCATTTAATAAAGTAATATTTATAGGGTACTAAATGTAGAGAGCCTTTATAACATGAGTCAGACCTTGGGGATTTTGGTAAACAGATGGTCACTGAGTGTATTAATATTGCATCCATTCTGTCTGTGTCCCCTGTGAAAATGATACACAATAGAAACCAGATTTAAATTGAATGGGTAAACTAAATATAAATGCAGTACACCATAACATTAAGTGGCATGCAGATAGTCGGTAATAGCAAGCTACAGTGAATAATTAAATATCATCTTAAGTGTAGCGGGGTTATGTCAATGTCATGTTGTTTCTGCGTTTCCTCAGCTTTTCCATTCTCTGCCTAACAAGCCTCATATTTCTGTGTCTTCAGGCGTCTCCACTGCACCAGGAACTACATTCACATGCACCTGTTTGTTTCCTTCATGCTGCGTGCCGTCAGCATCTTTGTGAAGGATCACGTTGTGCACACTAGTGCCGGGCTGCAGGAATTTGACGCTGTGCTTATGAATAACTTCACAAATGCTGTGGATGTGGCACCAGTGGACACTTCACAGTATGTGAGTCAAGCACTATCTCATCTTATTATTAAAGTACTTCAGTAAATATTTATCAGGTATCTCGTGTGGCTACATTTCAGATTATGAAATCAATATTTGTATTAGGGCTGGGTGATATAAATTAAAATTATACATTAGAATACATGTATGTAAATTATTAATATGCTGTATAATTTTTAAACACTCAAACTAATTAACTGCTTTGTGTGTTTTAACAAATTAGTTTAATGAACTTTTATTCATATTTAGGACTTTGTGTTTCTTCTTAGTTCACAAAACTGACACATTTTAAATAATCTAAATTGTTTCATTATTATGAGTATAATTAACTTGTTTCTTTAATTTAGATTTAACTGAACCTGAGCTAGTATTTCTGGTTCTGAGCACATAATGGCTTTTGTGTCAAATTAATGATTTAGTTGTATTTAATGGTTTGCAATGCTAATTTAAAAGAGTTTACATTAGGTTTTTTGGGGGCATTTCCATGGCAACAAGTTCTGCATTGACTTGGTTTGAGAACCAATATATGTTAAAGGGATACTCCACCCCAAAATGAAAATCTTGGCATTATTCACTTCCCCCATGTCGTTCCAAACCCACTAAAGCTTTGTTTGTCCTCGGAACACAATTTAAGATATTTTGGATGAAAACCCAGAGGCTTGTGACTGTCCCACTGACTGCCAAACAATGACCACTATCAGTGTCCAGAAAAGTATGAAAGACCGGAACATCGAAAGCACCAGAACGTCACTGTAGGTCCATTTAACGCTGCACGCAAAATGCATATGATAGATGAGCGTACGTAGTTTGGATATTCTCCAAAAAGGTGCTACAGTGATTTTCCTTTCAAATTGTTGAATAAAGTCGTTATTTTTATTTTATTTTCATACTTTCATATTTTTCTAGACCTTGACATTGGAAATTGTTTGGCAGTCAATGGGACAGTCACGGTTCTCATCAAAAATATCTTAAATTGTGTTCTGAAGATGAAGCTTGTACAGGTTTGGAACAACATGGGGTTAAATGATTAATGCCAAAATTTTCATTTTGGGCTAAATTAACCCTTTAAAGGTTCTGTATTGCCATAGTCATTCGGCAGTTGGATACCCGAGAGGCATTTCAAAGATGGCCGCAGAGTGACATGACTTGTCTTAAAGAGACTTTGATGTTACATAGCAAGTTAGCAAATAATGAATTGGTAAGTTTCAACTACCTAACATATTTAAGTTAATTCTTTTAAATGTAATCATTTTAATTAAAATATACGTTAGCTTAATTAAATATTTCAAGAGCAACTAACATAAATAAAATAAAATTTTAACAGTTCTGCTTAATTAAACTTTAAGTAAAATTAAAATGTTTACTGATTACCTCAAATTTGAGTTCTGCCATCTTATGCAGATTTACAGTGTATGTGTATATATGTTTTGCCTTCAGTTTGTTTATTCCAATATTAATTTATGAGTAACCCTGAATACCCATTACACACATTTTATGAGGAAGGAAGGGATGATATATGAGTATCAATAACAGCAAGAATAGCTGTTATATCAACGCATACAATACGATCAGCACATATTGATCATTTCTTCTAAACCATCTTCAAGGTGAAAATCATGCTGTGTGCAAAATGTGACATTTGAATTAGTAACTCATGAATAACCAGAAGCACACATAATTATAGAATGTCATCTGTTACAACTTGAACACTGCATAGAGGCACAGTGAAGTGTTAAACAAGCCTGGAAGAGCGGAAATTGAAAGAGGTCAAGTTGGGTCTGGACGAAGTGAACTCTGGGTGAGGTCTGACTCCAGTTCTTATAATGGTGGAAAATAAATTATTTAATGCTAGTGCAAGGTTATGCCCCATCTTGACAATTTGTTAGTCTCAAATTGTTGGAAGAAATGCCAAAGCTAGACATCAGAGGTTACTGAATTGCAAGAAGCAATAAGTGCTTACAGTCTCATTCTGTGTAGTGTGCCTTACTCTTACCGGAGGGCTTTTGTTTAATACCATCTCCAAATCTCCACCCCAAAGCTTGTACACAACACGTCTGAGTGTTTTATTATACTCTACACCCACCACATAGCCAGCCTCAACAATCCACGCATAGAGGTTAAAAAAGCTCGCTTGTCCCCATTTGCTGTATCCATTCCCACCAACGCTCAGACTCAAACTGTATCGGTGCCCATTCCAGGCAATGCTGAGAATCATTGACTGTGCCCTCAACCTTTCTTCTAACAGCTGCATTGCAGGAGATAAGTGCTATGAAGCCAACATGTGAGGGTGGATTTTGCAACCAGTTGTTAAGCATCCGTAGCTGCAATGCTTATGTTAGGTGCAAACAATGTCTCTTTAGAGATGAAAGACACAACTGCTATGCTTTGATCCGTTTGTTTACCTATAATATGCAGCAACTTGAGTGTGTTGCGTGTTCTATAGGTCAGTCAGCCAACATGTTAGCCAACATCAATAGGTTGTTATTACTCTTAAATTTGGCATTTCAAGAAAAATGCAGGAAATTTCCTACCCTTTCCTTTCTTTAGTGAATTAGCATGACAGCGAAACCAACTTAGCGGCAAATATTTGCTTTATATATATATATGCTTTCTGCATCATATTAGGAATCTTTGCAAAGACTTTTTAGTGTAGACTACAGGCAGTCACTTTTTTTCTTCTTTTTAAAGCCAAGCAGGATATTATTATTATTATTATTTTAACTACTACTAAATATATTAGTACATTACAAATTAGTTCATATATATATATATATATATATATATAGTATATTCCCATGATATAGTGCATATTATTTTTTTGTACAAAAGGTTTTTAGTACAGATGAGTTGAGTTTTAAAGAAATAAAAAGGTTCAATGTCTTTATTGTATTGCGAGTTATTGTTCTTTTAATATACACGTAACGTTTCCTAAAGGCCATCTCAGTAAGCTAATTTCTATGCTTGGTATAAAATTGTAATACTATATTGTGGGTGGATTTAAAATGACTCATAGTGCATTTATATTATAATTTAACATTATTTATAGCCTTTTTGTCCTTTCTAAGTCTTAAACTATTAGCATTGTATCACTAAGGCTACTATGACAGAAATCATGATTTATATTATTTTCAGCCCATTATGCTTCTTTGGTATTGTCAGAATTTTACATAGCATTCAGTATTTTTATTATTTATAATAACTGGGATCAGCATGGGGCGAGAAGAATAATTGTCCATTCATTCATTAAACAAATTGTAGGGTGTTGTATTTGTTTTTTCTTAAAGATTTCAGTAAATAGGGCTGTTTCAGTTGCTTTTTTGTTTTTAGTGCCAGTTTATCCAGAAGTGTTTATTTGACCTATGATTTTATTTGATTTCTATAACTTTTTTACTTCTATACAAGCCTCCCTACCTCTTCACTGTGGTGGTCTGCAGTAGGCATTATGTTTTCAATCAGTACTGTGAAAAGAGGGCAGAGATGTCTAAGAATACATCGTCAGCGGAGAGTCAGGGAAAAGACAGAACAAAAGTTTTAGGTGTTCAGGTGAGCCGTCCAGATCCTCCAGGTTTATTGACAACATAATCTGCACCTTGCTTTTCTCCGGCGCCTCTTTGATCTTCTGTCAGAAGCTCTGAAGCTCCCACGGTTACCCCTAGTTTCTGGCACTTTCATGTGTCTGGGGTTGATGCTGTTATTGTCCAAGCTTAGAATAGCAGCTCTTTCACTGGTTGTTGCACTACTGAGACCCAAATGCGCTCCTTTGGGGGAAAAAGCAAGAACAGTAGAAAACTCATTCTAAGACCGAATAACTTCCTTGCTTTATGTGGAAATAAAAGGAGATGTTTAGCAGGATGTTCATGCTGCTCTTTTATATCAGGTTGTAAATATGCATAAAAATAGTATGAATCATACACTGCAATCCAAGTCTTAAAAGCCATACAAGCTTTGATGGAAATGTAAAGTCTTCCTTTCCACCATAGCTCTCTAATCTTATTTAAGCATACACAAATTTAAACTTGCCACATCACATGCAAAAGTGCGAATTAAACTGAATGACTTCACTTTTGTTCCTCACACAAAGCTATCACATCCTTTTGTGTTCTTTGGAAGATGCAAGTTTGGAACAAAGTAGGGATGAATACAAGAAGAATAGAGCTACTCATAAAAAAGTAACACTGATTAAAACAATATTCTCTCTCATAAGCTGCAATGTTTACCCCTCTCTCTCTGTGCAGGCTTAATATGGAGCTTATGTTGGCAAAGACACTGTAATTATAGCTGCTTTTGAATATTATAGGCACTAATTGCAGTTTATTCAAATCACTTGTGACAGATACTGTTTTGATGAGTCAAGAAATGATGTGCTACATTCATGGTTATTTGTTGTAAATGGAACCTCAGACATTAAAATCATTGGTGGACCTCTAAATAGAATCAGCCTGACATTTTTGCGTTATGAATATGCAGTTTTGCATACAGGACTAGGGATTAAAACTAGTGAGGAAAAAGAGAAACATAAAACTGTATTATAGCCTAAAGTGTGTAAATCAGAAAGGAGGAACATTGAGAGTAAATACAGAGCAAATTAAGACTTTTATTAGCCTGTTGTTCATTTTTTCTTCTGACAAATAGACCCCAGTAATTATAGAGTTTGTGAGGACATTTCAGTTTTCAGGAAAAAGCAGTTTCAATTTTAACTTTCCTTCAGATTTCAAACCTTGCTCAAGCAAATCTCATTAAAGACTAAATTATGTGAGCTAGTGTGCATAATTGTATACTTTTAGAACAGCCTGAATTTGTTGTTTATTTATTATGAACATCTATTTGTATTACTTCTAAGGAATGTTATGGGAAGCATCTGCATGAGATGTAAATGAGAAGGAGCTATAAAAGAGAAACATCTGAGCTAAAAATTTCGAAACTCTTATTTAGGGATGTCCTCGAATAGTTGACGATTCGATGCATCAATTTTAGGAAGGCTGATTCTACTCCCAATCTCTCCGTCGAAAATTCGCGGGGTGTTATGATCATACCATTTGCCTATGTGGGGGTGGTGCTCAATGTCTGATTTCACATAGAACTACTGCTTTTCTTACAATATGTTAAAATACAGCATATTAAAATAATGCTGTAAATAAGAATCTGAAAAGAAAGCTTCAGAGCTTTAAGCTCTTTTAACCTGCGTAAATAAATCCAACCACCCCTATAGATTTAAGCTTAGTTTCATTTTCCATAATCCGTGACCGACAGAGGTGCATCTTGGCAGCAAGGAGTTAAATCTTTAAAGAAACTCAAATTGAGGCAGAGTGAAAGACTGTTTTTTTTTTTCGATCAGGTTGCAAGTGATTTCAAAACATTTCAGCTGGTTTATATATATTGTGTATATTATTTATTTTGTATAAGATTTGGTTGAGTTACTCTGCAGTAAAGCCCTTATCTCTTCCGTGCATAGCGCGAGCAGGACAAAAAAGGAAAAATAGTAATAACTATATCTGGGACTGTCATATATATAACATTATACTGAGTTTAGCTGTCGTGTTTCTGCACGGTGTTGCATGAACGCGTCCACAAACAGAGTTCATTCAGAGCCGCACAGACACCTTCACTTCTGCATTTGGGACATAGCCTACAAGTTGTAATATTAACATTATGTTGTATAAACAACGAAGTGTATTCTATATGAGATAAATGAAATCCCACTGACTAAAATCCTGCTTCATTCTACTGATCATCTTCAACGTGCGCAGCTCAAAACAGAAATGCATAACTACTATCATATACATAACGTTATAAAAAGAGCTCTACTGTAAAAAAAAAATGTGAATCTTTAGGGTTTCAATGACGTTTAATGTTAATGTTAATGTTAAATCTTTTAATGGAAACATAAAAATATTTACCACATTTGTATCTGCGAGGCATCTGTTACTCAGTCGACTATTGGCAAGATTTGAAAATTCCGATTCGACTGTGAAAATTCTTAGTTGGGGACACCCCTACTCTTATTACTTTTAATACTTTTACCTCTCATATAATATATACCTCGCATAGTTGGATATACATTACCTTTCAAAAGTTTGTAGTTTTAAGTTTTTTTTTTTAAGAAGTCTCTTATGCTCATCAGTGCACACTCATTTGGTCAAAAATAGAGTAAAACTGTAATATTGGGAAACAATCGTATTTATATTCCTGTCCCCACACTTAAAGTGTGGAGGGAAAGTAGCTAAAAATAAATGTCTTAAGATTTGATCAGTCGTTGCTGCAGCAGACATCACTATTATTGATCATTCTTTGTATTAGGGATTTCAAGAAACTCCTAATCATAGACATTAAACTATCGTGGGGACTCATCCTGCACCATTTGTGTTCAGTGATAACTCAAATACTGCAGCTTGTTGAGGAAAGGTGTGCTATTAACTTTCTATGTGATCAGACTTACGATTATCCTCTGCTAGGCAACAAAACAACTTTGGAGATCCCATAGACTTACAATAAAGGCACCAATCCATACCTAGGGACTGGAATGTCATAGTGGTGTGCTCTTTTGACACTTTTGGGCCAGTATGCAGTCACCTTATATACAATAACTTTCGGATGGACAGATATTCTCATCTCTGAGAAGGCAAGGAGGTTAAATCCAGCGAGGTTTCCTCATGCTCACGGTGCAGACAAGGTTGATATGTTATTTTATTGATAATTGTTTAAATGACTTTGTGTTGTGCAGATTTCTAAGCACAAAATAGTGCTTCTGTGAGTGACTGATTACACTGTCTAGCCATTAACACTCACCTGTCATGTTTATAGCTGTTCCACAAGTCTGCTGAAACAGGTCAGGCTTGGTAATAGATGGACTAATTACTAAGTAAACAACTTACCACTTGCACATCACTGTTCAAATCGAAATGAATGGATTACCAGGGCATGTGCCAGTTTGAGTGACCTTTCAGATCTGTTCAATTAAAGCTGCCCCTCTTTGTCTGCATCCTTCATGACACCTCTGTTTTTACCAAACATTTGTGGACTAATAGTGGAGCAACAGTTGTAACAGATCAGAACTACACAAAATATTCCTGTTGCTCTATTACAGTATATTTAAAGCCACGTACATGTATTGTTGCTTGATTAGATTTTGATGTCACTTAAATCTTAATATGATAGTGTAACTATAAATATTGGTTGAATGTAATAGTGTCACACCTTGTTTACAACAGACATGTCCATTGTTGCAAGAACTTGAGGCTGTCTATACTTGACACTTCAAAGCGACCATAGCAAATGCATTTGTCCTTTGTGTCAGTAATAGTACTTGGCAGCAGTTTACTTTCATTGACTCATTCAGTGACATGGAAGCATCCAGTGTAGACAGAATGGCTGTTTTTAATGGGTTCTATTCGCATGCTTCCTATTTTTCGCAATGAAAGAGAAAATATGGAGCATGGATATCTGAATCCTGTAACAGAAAACAAGACTAAACTGAAGTTATGGGCTATAAACACCATACCCTGCACATGTAACATCACATGGACAAGAGCGTGTGCGGCTTAGAAGACAAAACAATAAATGAGGGTCAGGGTTCTGTCACTATACAACAAATAACCCTCGACTGATGTGACAGAACCCTGACACTCTTGATGAGCGACACCTACATGCCACACTGCCCTCAAGTTCAAGGGGAGCTCCGGAGGAATGTAAGGATGTGTCTGACATTATTTTGTGTGTGTGGCAGTAGGGTTTTCAGGATTCTGATGAATAGAAAGTTTGGAAGAACAGTAATTATTTCAAATAGAAACCTTTTGTGCGAATTCTGTCACTTTTAATCAACGTAATGCATCCTTGCTGAATAGAATTTCTTTAAAACAAAATCTTACTAACGGTGTACAACCCGAATTCTGGACATGTTGGGACGTTTTTAAATTTGAATAAAATAAAAACGAAAAGGCATATTGTGAGGCAATATTTTATTCACTGTAGAACATAGAGAACATAACAAACTTAGAAATTTTGCATTTTTATCCACTAAATGAACTCAATTTATATTTCATGACTGTTACAGTTCTCAAAAAAGTTGGCACGGGGGCAACAAATGACTGTAAATGCAGGAAATTTTTGGAAAGATACAGCTGGGATAACATCTAGCAACTAATTAAGTTCGTGACATCAGGTCTGTAACATGATTAGTTATAAAAGTAATGTCTTAGAGAGGCAGAGTCTCTCAGAAGTAAAGATGGTCAGAGGCTCTCCAGTCTGTAAAAGAGTGTGTAAAAAAGAATTGTGAAAACAACATTCAAAAGGCTTTGCAAATCTCATCAACTACAGTGCATAACATCATCAAAAGATTTAAAGAATCTCTGTGCGTAACGAATGAGGCCTTTGTTGGATGCACATGGTCTTTGGTCTTCAGATTTTGCCTTATTTTTTTTTTTTATAGGGGCAAAAAAATTCTACAGGCACAGACACATACTTTTTGGCAGATCCAGGCATGTTGCAGAGGTTAGAGATGTTTGAGAGATGCGACACTAGACAAACCAACTGGCCTAGTCTTTACCTTGAACTTTACTGAAGTGTCCAAGAGTCCTACTCCAATTCCTAATCTTTTGCAGGTGAAGATTGAACTGTGACATTTTGGGTAACATTTTTCCAAACAGCTTCCTGTGTAATAGCTACTGTATTTCCCCCCTACTCGCTCCCTTCAATGTTATATGCCTGTTCAACAGTGAGTGCTACAGTGCAACATTTATTAACAGTGAATTGATTAATTTGACTAACAGTTATTTTACACTGATTATAACACGTCACTTCATAATATCTGAAACAAAATAGTCTTTTTTTAGTTCAGTGTAGTCAGCTTGTTTTTACATAATTTTTTTTTTGCCAAAATAGAACACTCAAATACTTGAGAAAAAACTGTTAATTGCATGCAAAGAGTTCTCATTAAGTGCTTTAGAAACACATCGTATCCTTTAGCAAAATCAAAAGACACTGAAGTCTTTGAGAAATCTTTATACGATCAGGTAATTCAGAGAGAATATATTCAAAGAAATCAAATGTGTTCTTGTGTTTTTCATCAAGATTTATCATTGTTATTATCATTGTCCACGTAACCCAGTAAAGCAAGTAACCAGCATACACAGGAAGTCGTCCTTGAAAATGATCTTATAGATACCTTTGTGATTTGAATCCAAGATATTTTCAGAGAAAAAACAACCTTATAAATATGCCTGATACTAAAGAGCGAAATAGCTATTATAAGTAACTTTGATAATGTTTTGATGTGGAATGTGTCATCCCTTTTAATTCAGTTCGTTGGTTTGGAAATACTTCATGACCATTAAGCACACAGATCTGTCACGGTCGTGAGTTAATAGCTTCATTAAAGTGCAGCTCTCCTACTATGCAGCCAGTCAGCTGACTGTAGTGCAAGGCTGTCATTTAGTCACACTTCTACTGTCATTTGACACTGGCCATGTGTCATTTCAAGAGAAGTTAGTGAGCTAATTATTCTAATTGCAGATGACACAAGAACTTTTGTAGAATATAACAGAATGGACTTAAAGTTGACAGTTCACCTTTTCTTTCTCCTGTGGAGCACAAAAGATTTTTTTTCATACAGTTAAAGTCAGTGGGGTACAATTCTATTTTGATTGTCAAATGGTGAAACATTCTTTATAATGTCTTTTTTATGTTTTACAGAAGGTTAGCCTGTTAAGCTCTGGGGCTATTTTGGGGAATTCCGCCTGGTTTTGCCTACCAAAATTAAAAAGCTTCCCATACCCACATGCA
>JAUMHE010000056.1:8571040-8587549 GCA_032359235.1 Enteromius mattozi
GCAGATTTTAAGAGGTTAGAAAGGTTTATAATAATTTGGAAGGAATTTGGAAGTAAAACAATTTTGTCTCTGAATCTGCATGATCATGTACTGATGCAGTGCATTTAAACAAATGCGTGTACATTAGAGTCTTTGGTTTGATCTAAAGAAGCCCAAATCAGCAAACCAAACAAAAGCATCTTGGTTTGTTTTGCTCTCACTGTATGTCTTCTCTCAGTCTGAACAGAAGACAGTTTATATTGGTGGCCTCCAACTGAGAGTAGGAAATATGTTTGTCACAGCTAAAGTATTGCCCACCCCTCAGTATGTTTACTGAGTTACTTGTGATGTTTGCTGCTATTTAATGAAAACTTCTATGTTGTGAAATGAATGTTGACTTTTTCTGTTCCGCTCTTCATTTTCAGATGGGCTGTAAAGTGACTGTCTTGCTGTTCATCTATTTCCTGGCTACAAACTACTACTGGATCCTGGTGGAGGGCTTGTACCTGCACAGTCTCATCTTCATGGCCTTCTTGTCCGACTCTAAGTACCTGTGGGGCTTCACTTTGATCGGATGGGGTGAGTGTAACATGGTGGTGATTTTCCTGGAAAAGGCAATTTGTAAATATTGCAGTTTCTGTTGGGTTGAAATGAAATGCTGCTAGTGGTTTTGTTCTGCCAAGTATCTAGTTTTGTTCATAGACAGCTGCATGACATGTAATTGTACTTTCCTCAAAGAACAAGGCCAGTAATTCTTCCACTCGTATTTTCATTTTTGGCTGCCTATAGCGGGCTGCTATTATATGGTGACTATTGTGCACATGTAACTGAGAGAGACACTGTAACAAATATATACTAGCACATTGAAAACATCTGAATGGCATTCTTCTCAGTTTTTTTGTGTATACAAGCTCCAAGAACAACATTTATATAAAATCCTTTTCAAATATTATAAATTCCTTAGTCACTTTTGATGAGTTTAATGTGTCCTTGCCAATTCTTCTTGAAGAAAAAAAAGTACTGAACCCAAATTTTAAATGGCAGTTTTATATTTATAGAGCATTATAAATATAGTTATATTTTTATATTAAATATATTTCCCTTCATATACTCTGTATTGTCGTGGAAAATCTCAGTGCTAATCTGACTTTACCACAGACAACTTAAACAACTACAGTTGTTACTACAGTATATCCAACACAGTCTCACGACCAATTCGTATGTATTCGTACGAGGGGGCAAAATCTTGCTAATTCGTACAAATTCGTACAACCTCACTCGTTGTACAGCTGTACGCTGTTACCTCAGACCGAGGATGGCTCTATAGTCTTCCAACACTATCACTGTCTTTGTGGTGGTCTTTTGAGTTTAGAGTCCTTAGTACTCCTATTTCTCAGCTGCACAGCACATACCAGACACCACTCCCTTGTTGTTCTTTGCTGGAATGAAAGTTTATTCCGGAGCCCACTGGTCACAACAACCAAGAAAGATACCTGAACAGAAAGATACATGTACATTTATACCTTGTTGTTGAGTAAAAATCAATATCAATCAAGTCCTCTTCACTGTACTTGGTTATACTGATCTGGTCATTGGTTTGTCATATGACTGTTTAAGCACTTTTTGGGGAAGTACAGATTATTTAATCACAGAGACACAGCATTTGATCTGAGGATCACTTTTCTAAACCTTCTGTGTTAACCTTTTGACTCCTTCTGTGGTCATTACTTAAAATATTTCCATCACAGTATCTATTCTATCATGTCGACAAATGGAATCACACTGTAACACACAGTAGTACACACCACACAGGAAACACAATTTACAGAATTGACTGTGAAAACCCAGAGCCAACCAACAATGAGGACCCTGGTGGAACAAAGAGAGGTGTATTCTTAGAAGAGATGAATAGAGGAAGAAAACCACAGGGAGGAAGTACATAGAATAGCTACAAAAGCAAATGAGTCACTTGTATTGACCATATGAATCGTGAACTGTACTTGAGTTCAGTTCAAGCCAGCGTTTTTTTTTTGTTTTGTTTTTTTATTATATGTCCTTCTGCTATATTCTCCATTTCTAGATTAAGTGATGACGTTCCTTTCTCCCTGCTGCTAGGACAAAGTAAAATCCTGCAGAGATATTGTGCCATTCTGCATTCAAACCACTTTGTACTTTAACCTGTGGCTTGAGAAAGCATTGCATGTGAAGAAATAGCAGCATTTATTTAAAATCTTTTGCAACATTGTAAATGTCTTTATTGTCACTTTGACAACTAAAATCATTAAAACAAATATTTCTGATCTCAAGCTTAAGAATGGTTGTGTATTATGTTCTTAGTGAACAGAATTAGCTTGTACTCATATATAACTTGTTATCAATTGGCATCACATTGTAATACACATCATTACCAAACTGACAGAGAGGTTTAATGAGCTCTGAATATTTAATATCTAATGTTTCAAACAGCTAAATCTTGACAGTGATGCAATACCTTACAAGGATGTTTGCGTACTAAATATTAACACGGTTCCATTCCATTTCTTTTCACATTTCTTGGTTGAACAGTGTATAATCTTTTTTAAAAAAGACAACAGCTGTCTTAACTGCTGGCAGCAGAACGTTCTCTGATGAGTTCATTGTGTTGGTCAAAGCAGCAAAGTAGATCCAGCAGGGATGTTGCTGGCCATCCCACATATATTTTGCAGCTGTTAAGGTTGTGGTACTTTCTTTCTTTTTCTGAACATTATAAACATACTGTACAGATGCTATCTCAGAGATGGCTGCCTTTTGAATCTATATCTTATGTATTCCTTTGAGAAATGTCTACATGGAAACCAATCAGCTATTATTTATAGCTAGTGGTATTCATACCCTTCTCTCCGCTCCCACTCTGAGAAACAGCACAACGATAGCTCAGTGCAGTTTGTTTTGAGAGGTTGCTTCCTTTTCAAGTGGCTTCAAGTTGAAGTGTTCTTTATTTATTTGTCATTCCTGTTTGATGTGTTTCTACTGGAAGGGCAGAGATAGAAACACCTTTGATATGCAGATTCCCTGTTCTAGGAGCGGCTGCTCACTGCATTCTCGTGAATGTGTTCGGCATGGCTTATTAATGACCTACAGGTTAAGTCTGTGAAAGTACTACACAATAATGTCATGCTGATTGGATTAATATAGTCATAATGAGGTGAAATCATGAAAATGAGTTCTGAATATGAGGGATTCATGTTGTGAATTTGATTTCCTGAACAGTGCTTATAATAAGGACACAATGAGTATGTGTTACAAGGGTTCATATTTATTTGATAGAGCCATTGCTAAGAAAGGGAAACTAAGCCTTGCTGTGTGATGCAATAATTATTGTGGCAAATGTTAGTCTCAGAATTATTTAAAGAGTTCAGCAAAATGAGGATGTCATCTGTCAATCACTTACCTGCATTCATGTTTTTCAAACCTGTATGATTTTTTTTTTTTGTAAATGTAAAAGGAGTCTGAAGTTTCCATACACTGAAAAAATGTAGTAAAACAGTTTTCACTCAGAAATTGCACATTTCAATAATAATTACAAATAAACCACATTGTTTATTTTTTTTGTTACATAGAAAAGCTGAGTAAACACTGATAATTAAATGTAATTTTTTTGTAGACTGTAAGAATTGATTGAATAGATGAAAGTACAAATTGTGAGAGTGGGATATTCATACAGTCTTCTTACCTATTTTTTGAATTACTGAAAAATGTCCTAATGACAAGTAGATTTTAATGCTAGCAGATGCAAAACAGCATGTGTTCCTGTTAAAGGACATGAAATGAGCTCAGTTTCTTCATTGGTATCATGAAGACAATGTAGTATGAGTCAGGGCATGCATTATTTCAGCGAGATAATCCCAGACTCCCACAGTTACCCCATCATCGCCATGGGAACTACTGTCTGAGAGGAGGGCACCCTCGATTGACACACTCACCCTCAGATCCAGGCAGTTTTGCTTCTTGATATGCATGATGTGAGCTTGGTTTTTCTGAGGTTACACCATGCATCTCATCAACAGCAAGGAGCATTTTTAATTTAGTGGCTGAGCATGAAAAAATGAATTCATATTAAAATTTGTTGAATAATACCACCATGATGGGATTTCCAAAAGCAGAGAAATACTTAAATGTCAAATTTTAGTAATATTATAGTTCGCATTTCAGCATTTTTGTACAATTTCAGTATGTTTTTTGCAATTAAAAAATATGGTGTCAAAATGAATGTGTTAATAACGCGTTGACATATTAATTTTTATCAGCGTTAATTTTTAACGCACAATTAACTGTCATGATGCCCAACTTGAGTGCCCACAAGCCCCTCCAGAAGGGCACTCGATCCAGAGGCGGACAAAGTACACAAATTCATTACTTGACTAAAAGTGTAGATGCTACTGGTCAAATATTACTCCATTAAAAGTAAAAGTTTTCAACAAAATTTTTTACTCAAGTGAAAATATAGAAGTACTTGCTTTTAAAAGTACTTAAGTATTATGAGTAAATTTCCAGTCAATGCATAGTTTCATTATTGTTGCATTGTTTTATGTTATACTTGCAATACCTCATGCCTCTGAAGCAACCTACTGAATATACTGACTAGTTTGTAATATCTGTGTAATAAAGAGCTTTTATGAATGTTAAAAAAACAATAGAAATCAAACAACTGATCATCTTTCGGAAAAAAATTACTTTGGGACAGTCATGATCAAATTCTTATGAGTAAAATATCTCAGAAGTATATTTCCATTGTTATTCACAAAATTGAGCACTTCAGGGTGATTATGAACAAATTATTCAGCCCTGGCTTCCTGTTTCACAGGAATATTAATAGGAGGGAAAACAAGAACAAAATTCAGTTATTCATCCATCACAATGAGAAAAACCAAAGAATATATTTCTATGTGCAGCAAAAGATAACTGATCTTCACAAATTAGTGTAGTGGCTTTAACACTCCTACCCACCATCACAAATCAGCATGGTTGTGTTCTTACACAGCTGGAGCAGTGTGTACACACATTAAAGTGTATTCATTCATCCACATTTGAATCAAGTGTACAGTGAAATTTCTTTAATCAGAAAAACAAATAAAATAATCCAACCTGCTAACTCAAATACACAACCATAGCTATATAACTGCCCAACAGGAACACTGCTTTATGTGTCGGCAAAACATTTTGTTTTGAACAATGATTCTGTCTCTTACAGGTCACTGATAGGCTTTCTATCATCTGTAAATCACCAATCACATTTACAGAAGGAAAAAAAAAATCACCCACTGTCTTTAAAGCTCCTACATAGGGACCTCGATCGCGTCCTTGGCCAGCAGGACAGCGATCTCCGCACGCAGGACAGAGGCATCCATCTCCGAATGAACGGAGGTGAAATGGACGCCTGTGAACCTGGGTACGGACGCAACTGGAGACTACCACGTTTTAACAAGCTCCTCATGAACCTCCGGAAGAAAGGCAGAGAGGTCGAGCACGACAGAGAGTCACGCGCAAAGCTCAGAGCCAAACGTCCCACCTTGGCTTGGCATGCAAAAACCACTGGCCAATTCCCATTGGCGTTTTCTTCAAAGATCAGAGTCGATTGGTCTCCCAGGTGGGACCCCATGATGTCCGTCAATGACGTAACGTCATAGTGACTGACTGAAAGAGAAACAACTTTCTACTTTGAAGACCTTGGTAGAAATGTAGTGGCGTGAAAAGTACGATATTTGTGTTTCAAATGTAGTCAACTGATGTAAAGTACAGATACTCAAAAAATGTACTTAAGTACAATAAATGTACTTCACTACTGTCCGCCTCTGACATTACCATCGTCTCAGAAACTCAGTTTCCCATAACACCCCATGCCCTGGTTAGAAACTAATTGCACACACACCTTATTTCTATCATGAGGACTATTTAAGTCACACACATTCACCACATCGTGAAGTCTTGTATTGCCCCCGATTACATTTCTGAGCATTTCCTTCCGTATCTTGTTCTCACGTGTATGATTCGAGAAGTGGATGGAGGTGCTATCAGTGTTGCCAACTTAGCAGCTTTTCAGACCCCTTTAGGAATATATATGTATATATATATATATATATATATATATATATATATATTTCAAGAGTTCGAACTTACTGGTAATTAATAAATACATAAATAAGTAGCGAATTTGGCGTGAGATGATTGATACTGATTGAGCGAATAATTACCCGTGCGTGCTCCTCCCGAAATTGGTTTTGCAACATCATATATATATATATATATATAATACTGTATATATATTATTTTTTTTTCAAAAAGCACCTAGCGACCAATCTTTGGTTTTTGCCCAAACCTTATTTAGTTTCCTCGCTGGTACTGTCTCTCTTTCCCGCTGTGCACACCTCTTTGTCTCGCTCTCTTTCTGCATCTGCTCTGTTCAGCATGTAACTTTTTTAGTGTTCAGAATTTGCAAATGTATATAATGAGCGAGAACATCATGAATTAATTTTCCAAACCGTGTTTTTGTCTTATCCCGAATCGCTATGGTACACTTATTTTTGGACTATTATAGCCTGGTCGGGTCATCACCACTGCAGAGTAACACATACCTGTGTGAATCACCATACACATAAACTTAGAGAAGTTTTTGTCCCTTTTGTCCCTGCCTGTATGACTAAGTCTACCAATAAAGCTATGCATTTGGATCCACACGTTCCCTTCTCCAATGTCACAATAACATCTCTTGAATAATCATAAAAACAATTATAATGCATTATAATATGTACGTATTTATGATAATAACTTATGATTATTTATAACACACAATGAACACCGTATTAATTCTACTTAATTTATAATTTTACTATATAATCCACTGTAATCATGTTCATTGTGTGTTATAAATGATCATACTTTTAAAAATTATAACCACAAATAAGTAAATATTATAACATATTAAAACTCTTCTTTTGAATATTCATGAGATGATTCTGTTGTCTGACACCAGAAAATATATCAATGAAAATATATATATAAATAAAAAATGTTTTATTGAGAATTTAGCTGCATTAAAACATAGTTAACTCATTATAGTCATGCGATTACTCGCAATTAAATATTTTAATTAATTGACAGCCCTATCTATTATATTACATACATAATACAGAGAGAATTCCTGTAGTCGGCTAAAGATTTAAACTTGAGTTTGTTTACTGGGCTGTGTAATGATGGGCATATGAAAACATTCCATGATCACAATCAAAAATGATTTGTTAGCTTTTTCCATTTCAAATGCTGATTGTGAATTGAAGGCAACTATTCAAAATAAAAATAATAATAATAACAAAAACTATTTTGACATTTTGCCAGAACCGAAATATTCAATCAAGTTTCATATGTACCAGACAGAACAGATTCTCTTCCTGTCCAATGTCTGGAATGAAAAACACTCCATTGGCAATAAGTAAACAACCAGTATTTTTTATTTAGATGACTCCACAGGATATCCATCTGAGCGTAAATGTATGCAGGTGCATTTGAACTCCTGGGGAGATGTTGGAGGTTCAATTATGCTTCAGTGCTTTCTTGAAACTTCCAAATACATTTTAACATTCATTTACAGGATGTTAGCTTTTGTTTAGGCCATTTATCATGGTTTATTGGAATGCATACTAAATTAGGAAACTAAAATAGCATTGCAATCTTGTTAGGAGTTCTAGTGTTATGATTTTTCATTAGATTACTAACTTTACCATAATTTTCACTCACATTATACAATGATTATTCATTTATTGAAATACACTTTTTCCCTCCTTTGTTTCATTTCAGGTGTTCCCGCTGTTTTTGTTGCAGCTTGGGCAGTTGTCAGGGCAACGCTGGCAGATGCAAGGTGATTTCATGTGTTCATCCTCACAGACTTGACCTCATGCCCTTATCATCTTTGTAGAAATTAATTCATATAGGGACTTAGTATGGTAGTGTTTGTGCGGTTGAAAATACATTGTATCTTGGCGGTAAAGCTAAAATATGTTCACTTTTTTAGCATTTCAATATTTATATAGATAGTAGATAGTATTTATAGATGTGTTTTTAAGGGTTACTCCACCTCAAAATGAAAATTCTGTCATTAATTACTCGCCCTCATGATTTAAGAATATTTCGTAACACTTTACAATAAGATGCATTAGTTAACATTGGGTAACAACATTAACATAGACTTAGAATGACCAATACTTCTAAAGCATTTGTTAATCTTAGTTAATTTCAGCATTTACTAATGCATTATTAAAATCACAAAGTTGTGTTTGTTCACATTAGTTAATGCACTGTGAACTAACATGAATAAGCAATGAGTAACTGTATTTTCATCAATTAACATTAACAAAGATGAATAATAAGTGTAATAAATGCAATGTTCCTTGTTTGTTCATTTTAGTTAATATATTAACTAATGTTAACAAATGACAACTTATTGTAAAGTGTTTAGATACACCGAATATTTAGATATTCATGCTGGAAACAAGATAGAAATCTAAGTAAGAAAAGCATTTTTTGCTGTGCAGTTCTTATTGCTGAAGTAGCAACGCAGAGATAGTGCTAGTTAGAAACTAATTTGATCAGTTAGTGTTTCTCTTGGATCTGTAAATGTTTGTGTTCTTATGTTAAAACACCACTGCAGCATTTAAGCTGTTTATCACCAGATCATCTTAATGAAGTAGTGTTCAACTCACATTGATGTAGGACCGTGCCCGAGGCATTGCTTTTCTTTGTTTTATGTTCAAACACTCACTGAATGTCATTGTTTTACTCCCCTCGAGAGCACAATTTATATTCTTGCAGCTTAAAGGCTGTTAGTGATGATATGAAAGCAAATGTCTTCAAGCAACAACTTGCTTCTTCTCTGGGGGGAACATACTTTATCGACATAAGGTTTGATTTTAGTTGTAGTCTTTGTTTTTTACTGGAGTTGTTAAGATGGGCTAGCTTAACAGATCACAAAATGGATCATTAACATCATCTTTAGTGTATCTTAAAGGGATAGATCACCCAAAAAAGAAAATTCTGTCATTAATTAATTAATTAGGGTTAGTAATTAACCCTTTCAGTGGTGAGTGTAAAATATTCCAGCGGTCCCCCCAGAGTGAGTTTTTTTTAGGCGACCGTTATTTAGAACGTTCGTCTTTACTGTTTCCATGGCGACGCGTCTTGCTTGTCACGTGATACACCGCGAACACAATAACGCTGTAAGACAGATGGATTGCTTTTATTTAGTTTTTCCTTTTTTATTTCAAATATTCACAAACTTGCTTACCGTGTCATAAACAATGTGATATTCTGATTCACAAATATATGTAAATGAGTGTGTTTTGTCATTTATACACCTTTATAAATGATCTCGATCGTGATCTGTAACATTAGATGGGCGCCGCCATGTTTGTTCGCGCTGCAGTTCAGAGAGTCCCGTCAGTCGGATTTACAGCACGTAAATTCATCAATTTCTCCCAAAATACATGATAGTAAGTGGCTGGTGAACTGTGTGAAGAATAGAGTGAACTTTATAGTTACTTACACTATGTGTATCTGATATGAATAAAACACATCGGCAAATCAAATTTGAATGGATTGTTGTTGTTGCTTCTATAGACTTCTTTGTGTATTTCTAAAGCTCTAAATGTATTGTTTTACTAGTACATATGTGTATTTAAATGTCTAAAACCTAAAATATGCAGTATGTGGTTATACACTGTATAGTTGTGATAATAGGACAAGTACAGTGTACGTCTCTCTCTGGCTCAGCTCCAGCAAGCGCGCGAAAGCTCAGTTTGAATTTGCCAGTTATGCCACGTCACCGAACGTTCTAAATCCCATATGTGGGACCATACTCCCAGGGGCACGGGACGAAAAATCCCATATGTGGGACCGTACCGCTCAAAGGGTTAATGACTGAATTTTCATTTTTGGGTGAACTATCCCTTTAAATTAAATGTCACACTGCATAATAATTTAATTAAAATTATTTAATATTTTGTATACGTTTCAGAACTTTCAGAACTAATTTCAGAACATGCTTTCTGACATTAGGGAAACAATTAATACTGTTATTTCTAAACACCACAAGGAGAAATTATGATAATATGGGTAATAAGACAATAGATGTTGCTATATTCCTAAAGATAATAACGTTAGAGCAGCTGACATTGAAGTGTATTATGTCTATGCATAACTAGGCAGCACATACAGGACAAGATCTGAGAACAAAGTAAAGAGAGAAAACGTCTTGGTTAAGTATGTAACCCTCGTTCCCTGAAGGTTACGTCATTGACTGACATCATGGGGTCCCACCTGGGAGACCAATTGACTCTGATCTTTGGAGAAAACGCCAATGGGAATTGACCAGTGGTTTTTGCATGCCAAGCCACTTCCCCGTACATACGGGTATATAAGATGGCGGCGTGCAAACTACCATTAGGTTTTTAGCACAGTCCGACCTTGTGGCAGGAGGGACATAACGTCTCTGTTCCCTCCTTCAGGGAACGATGGTTACATACATAACCGAGACGTTCCCTTTCAGTCAGTCACTATGACGTTACGTCATTGACGTCATGGGGTCCCTGTGGAAAACGCCACAACCCGGACTGCGTTACGTAGGAGGCCAAAATGCTGACAGGCTGGAGGGATGTCAGGCGTCAATGACGTAACGTCATAGTGACTGACTGAAAGGGAACTGAAGAGACAAGAGGTTAAAAAGACTACTAACAAGATATCTGGAAACGAAGTTTATAAGCACAGCAAAGTGATTTTAAATCACAGCAGCAAAAGAATCCTATTTAAAAGATGAGATGGAAAAAACAGTTACGTAAAACTAAATTACGACCGGTTTGGAGACATTTGTGATTTGTGCAAGTGCATAACTCACTATTATGTTTTTTATCTTATGTGTATATTTTATGTTTAATGTGATTTGTGTGCAAATTTAGAACTTGCATTTAGTTCTAAATTTAGAAGTTGCATTTAGAAGTTGTAGGAGTTGTATTCCCAAGCAACAAAGTGTTGATTTTTTTTTCTCTTGCCAGTGAGCGTGAAACCCCAGTGTGTGTGTGTTTGTGTTTCTTCACACTGTGTTTCTTGGCTTCTGTTGTTCTGTTATTTTAACTTGTAGAGTAAAAATAATGTAATTTTTTTCTTGGATTACTTCTTGACCAAATAAATAGACCGAAGCTGCTGAATAATCTATAATTGAATCTGAGCTATGAAAATGCTTAAAATTCTGCTGAAATTCATATGCAATTGCAAAATTAACAAATGTTTAAAGACAAATACTGTATTTTTTCAGTTGTATAACTAATATAATCTAAACTAAAATATATAAATAATAATTGTGTCAGAAAACAAACAAACAAAAAATAATCATAATTCATTTTTAATATGCTAATTGCCTTTTGAAAATGACTTAGACTGTTGCAGGTTTTAATTTCTTTTTTTTAATTAACTTCCTTGTTATTAAAGATAAAAATAGCTTTACTCTGACGTCTAGCTGATCTTGTATTTCACTTGAGAAAATGCAAATGAAACGATTATTTAGAGGAGCCAAAAAGTGAACTGTCTCTCTCCTGACATTTGTCAGTTGTGAGTGATGGTGGGTTAATAGCTTTCTGCAAGACCATGAAATATGAAATATAACACTCTGAAAAGTAATTGTGAAGGAGATTACATGTATCATCGAGCTGTTCTGATCTGCATTCTGGTAGCGCAAACAGTGCTGAGGTCATGAGATTGATTCCCAGGAAATACACATAATGATACAACCTATAAATACTTCATAACTCACACTGGCTGCCAAATGAATAAACATAAATGTTGTCTATATCTTAATATACTGTACATTGGTTGTTCTGAAATATTATTTATACATATATTTTTAATAAAACCTTTCTACAGAGACTGCAGAGAATTGTTCTGAACTAGTCCTTTGAAACAGTAAGAACAGATTCTCAGAAATAAATTAAACCCCTAAAAAAAGGTTATATTTAAACATTTCAGTGTTTGCACTCCATTGTCAACTTGTAAAATAAGTATGATTTAGCAAAAATCATACGAATTCATAGCCTGGCTTCCGCGACTATAAAGCTCATAGGAGCTTAGTCTGGTTCTCATTGGTTCCCACTTTTTTGGGAACGGAAATGCTCTAAAACGGCATCTTTGCCAGACTGGCTTTGCTCGCGAAATTGAATGTAGCGTCACAGGAAGTATGGGCGGGCCCAGGCTAACGAATTCATACAAGTGGGGTACGAATTAGCACCCTCGTAAAATATGTACAAATTGCCATGAGATCGGGCTAGATGTTCACAGTATTTGTCAACTTTACAGTATAGTCAACAAATAAAAGCAAACTCATATTTCAAATACTGCAAAGACCTAGTATCAAATCAGAAATCGACTGGATGAGTCACATTCAAAGCCACTAAATGGCCCTACAATCTGGCTTTGACTGCAGTTGAATTCCATATTAATGTGGCATAATGCTGTGTTGCTTGGCAACTGTAAACAGCAAAAGGTATGATCTATATGAACTAAAATACTTCATATAATAAGAAGGATTATTAATACATTTATTTGTTAATCAGTGGCATTTAAGTTTAAATTTTAAAGACTGAACAATCTTTATTTACTTTAAAATATTACTTTTCATGGCATAAAAATTTTTAATTTTAGTTTAGAAGTGGTTTTGCTCATTTGTGTGCCTTGTTCTCTAGTGCTTCCCTGTTGATGTCTTTCTGCTGCAAAGCTTGTTTTATTTATATTTGTCATGTAAAAAATAGTGACTCAGTCTGATTTTAATGAGTCCTTGTCAGATTTCACGTAAAAGAAGCAACACTTTTTTTCCTTTATGTGAAAGTAGAGTGGACTATCTCATGATACACCGCCTGACTGCTTGCAGTACCCCGATTAATAATCATATGTGCTACTAAAATACCTGAAATGTGGAAAAATAATAATCAATTCGTTATTCTGAAGTAATTAATAACAAATGTTCATTATGACTCTTTAGTTTTTCTCCAAACCGCATGCATTCTGCTTCCCTCTGAGTACTTACAGTATATCCTATTTATGGACTGTATTCTCTGCACGGCAGATTATCCATTCAGCTGCACATATTAGTAAACATTCGTAATGGGATTATGAATTGCGAAACAAATTGGTGGTAAACAAATGGAAATGAGTTTTATAAAGAGCCTTTCAAAGTGAAGGAGTGGGTCAGTGACTTCAAAGAGAGGGAGAGAGACTAAACTGTGTCTTTTTGATCTATACAGTATGCTCTGTGAAGTACAGTATATCAGTACTGTGTTAGCACTGCCTCTGGGACTGGAAATTGTCTCTCTTTGTGCCTTTTAAATATCCCCTGAATCATAATCCGTGTGTGCTGGTTAATTTATCATTCGATCTGTCTTTATCTGTGCAGATGCTGGGAGCTGAGTGCAGGAAACATCAAATGGATCTACCAGGTCCCCATTCTGACAGCCATTGGGGTGAGTGAAAACGATGTGAAAAATTGTCAGGCTCTTAATAAACACAGCGTGAGAACCAAGCGACAGCCTGGGAAAGAGTTCAAAGACTGAGGCAATTTTCCCTGAGGAGGGAGAAATCGTCTAACTTTACCTAAACTTTTCTCTTTTCTGTTATTCACCACTGCAAGATGAAAAACACAAGGCGGCAAATGTCAGAAGAGCTGGCAAGAACATTACCATAATTATAACGTGCATGTGTGTGTGTTTCTGCCAGTTCTGCCAATTATTAGATGCAGACAATAACATGATTCAGACATGGGCACAGTTAGGAGAGACCGAAGCGTCTCAGTGGGGGTGCCTACATGTTGACCTCACTTCGTCTTTCTAGTTCATTATGTTAATTTAGAAATGATTTCAGCTTGAAGTTAAAAATTAGATTTATTTGTCACTTTTAAATTGAAGTGATGGTTTACAGCTGCTGCTTTAACTATTCAGACACTCGACTGCCAAGGAAACAATAGCCATGCATACAGGTAAGTGATGGACAGTGGCTCCAAAATATTTAAACAATTCAAAATGAAGGGCATTGCATTAGATGAAAAAAGTAATCAAACCAGGTGGTGTCTCTATAGAGCTTTCTTTTTGTTTTTGCTCTGAACATTTTTTTTATGCTTGTTTAACCAAGATGTGGCTGGGACATAAATTTACATTTGATTTAAAAAAAAAAAGAAGAAAAAAAGCTTTGAGAACTTTGCCTCCTCATTTCAGAACACCGCTGATACTGTATATAGAGTGAGTCAATATTATTCCGATTATGCAGTCAACCACAATTTATTTTTCTTCTCAAAATGACAGCTGCTTCCTGGTCAAGACCCTTGAAATTGAATTAATGCCTCTTTTCTATTCTAAAACCTACACTTGTAGCAAGCTATAAAATTGAATATACTCAATCTTTATCTCTCTGGATTCAGTTTTTCCTCTACAAACCTTGGCTATCACCAGTGTGCGTGGTCCAGCTGTTTGATGCTTGGTCACATGATACCGTCGTTTCTATACAGCTGTTTCCTCACAGCTGCTGTTGATTGCCTGCTTCTAGCTGCTCTCTGGGCAATCTACTGCCATCCAGGTGGCAGAGAGGGTCACTGTTGATGTATTTCTGAGTGCCCTGTCATGAACAGAGAGTGATGGATCCACAGATGCTAAACCACCTCACTGAAGAGGTTGAACTGGCTGGCTAGGCGAGAGAATCGTGAGAAAGTAGAAATTGTGGGAGAACTCTAGTTTCTGCAGAGTAATACAAATCAAAATGTCTAACCAAATGTAATGGTACTTTCTGGTTCTTTAACAGCTAAAGAAGGTCACACTAAGGGTTCTGAATTGGCAAAGTTGGTGTTTTTCTTTATTGAATAGGCCAAAATTGTGTGTACAGGGAAGGTAAATGGTAACCATTTGGTTACCAATTAAATACCTTCCTTTATGCTCCACAGAAGAACGTCAGACATGAGGTAATGTATTCATTATCCCTTTATGTCCAGCTCTGTCTAAAGCCTATATCACAATGAAAGAGAAAAGCCTTCATATATCACCAGGTGTACCTGAACAGTACTGGGCACTTTCCTTGAGTCAGCATGAGGTGCCTGCAGCCTTCAATGACGTTTTGGCCACATCCAGTGACCTAGATGATGCCATCATGACATTCAGTGAGTAGGAGTGAAAGTGCTCTGACTCCAGATGCTTCTCTGCATGACCAGACTATCTAAGTTTTTTTTTTTTCCTGGGATGCAGACTTTTCTTGAAGGACTTTGGTTGTACTGATACCATGTGACAATATTTGTTGTTCTTAGTCATTCTGGTGGAGGTGGAGCCAGGACTTTTGACATGGGTTGGGTGGACTGGAACAAATCTGATTGCAGAACTAGGACACGTTACCTTTAGTATTAATAGCAAATTTCTTCTGTTTGCACTTTGTATCAATATCATTTGTCTCTACTTACATCTTAGTGCAAATAAGACTGACAAATTTGTTCTTGACTGTATTATTATTTGAAAGGAATCTTGTGTTAAAGTATATCTGAAGTTCAAGGTTTAGGTCATTTACTTATTCAGTTCTCCATCACTGAGGCTGGCAGGTAACTATATACCTAAAAGATTAGTCAGACATTAGTGCATTATACATAATAAATGGAATCTACAGTAACAAAACTGAGTTTGAGTAGATGTGATTTTTTTGGCAAAACAATTATTTGAAACTGAGTCACAATAACCATTTAAAAGACCCAAAAAAGATTGAAAATTCATTGTATAAACAATTTTTTTTTTCATTCAAGTGGATGTAGGTCTATGGAAGCCTATTTCTGCCACTGAATAAAAAATGTAAAAAGTTTATTGCGACTTTTTATCTCACAATTCTGACTTTTTTTCTCAGAATTGTGTGATATACAGTCAGAATTGCGAGATATAAAGTTACAATTACGAGTTATAAAGTCAGAATTGCAAGATATAAAGTCACAATTGCGAATTATAAAGTCACATTTGCGAGTTATAAAGTCAGAATTGTGAGATATAAACTCACAGTTCTGAGAACAGTCTTTTTTCTGCTCAAAATTGGACTTTGTAACTCGCAATTGCGAGTTTATATTTCACAATTGTGAGCTATAAAGTCAGAATTCCGAAATATACAGTAAAGTCACAATTCTGACTTCATAACTCGCAATTGCGAGTTTATAACATGCAATTCTGACTTTATAACTTGCAATTGCGAGTTTACATCATGCAATTCTGACTTTATAACTTGCAATTGTGAGTTTATACCCCTCAATTCTGAGAAAAAAAGTTAGAATTGTAAGATAAAAAGTTGCAATGACCTTTTTTATTTTTTATTCAGTGGCGGAAACGGGTTCCATATTGTAACGTTCAGAGGGAGAGGTCTTGGTTCTCAGCTGACACGGAGACACGGAGGCAGAAGTTCTTGACATAGTACATTTAATAAAGAAACACGGAAGCTGACAAAGGATGACACGGT
>JAUMHE010000056.1:8601495-8626466 GCA_032359235.1 Enteromius mattozi
GGAGGACAGAGGAGCCTCTTAAAGAAGAAGTTACAGGTCTGTGAGAGCCAGAAATCTTGCTTGTTTGTAGATGACCAAATACTTATTTTACAGAGGAATTTACCAATTCATTAAAAATCCTACAATGTGATTTTCTGGATTTTTTTTCTTCTTATTTTTTCTCTCATAGTTGAAGTATACCTATGATGCAAATTACAAGCCTCTCTCATCTTTTTAAGTGGGAGAACTTGCACAATTGGTGGCTGACTAAATACCTTTTTGCCCCACTGTATTACACCCCAAGTATTAAACTTTAGCATAAACCCAAACTGTCCTTAAGGCATGAGCGATACCTTAAATCCTGCAGCTTGTTAAGGAGATCTGTGTGATCAGACTTCCAATTTAAAACATCCCATAGACTCACATTCACAGAGAAACCCAAGCCATATGTGGGGACTGGAACATCAGTATGCCCTGGAAACCATTTATAAAATGCAAAGAAGATATTGAAGCAACCCCTGGCTATCATCCACAGCCTCATGGCACTGTGGTGGTGAATTTTGCATCGGCAAGCATTGCACTTTATCAAACTGATTCATTCCAAATCACTCCTAATTCTCAAACTAGCACACATACTGGAAATGCTAATTAGTCTGCTAACAAAAATACTGCAGCAATGCTACAAAATTGTGTCAATACTTTTGCCAATATACTGTGTATGGTGCCCATCAAATTTTCAGTGCAAGTAGGCGATCTTTGGAATTTCCGTAGTTAGCTGAACGTACTTTAACTACTTTAAACTGTTGCATCTGGCCAAAATACATGTATATAATCCATAATAATACTTCCTCCTGTAAGGGGGAAAAAAACATCCTCTTTTGTCATCTCACATTAAAATACACCATCATATAAATGTATTGGATGGTTTTCGCTTGTTGATTCTTACAAGATTACTTTTTTTTTTTTTTTTTTTTAACAAGAAAAAGCAATACTATGAATAAAAGGACTATTAGCCAGGAGCAGTTTTTAAAGTTAAAACATCCTGAAAGATTTCTTTTTTCACTTCACAAAACATTAATTGATGGACTGTAGTCATGTACATTACTTGTGACATTTTTATCAGCTGCTTGGTCTCTTATTCTGATGGCACCAATTTACTGCAAAGGATCCATTCTTGAGCAAGTGATGTAATCCTAAATTCCTCCATATCTGTTCTAATAGAAAGACAAACTTACCTGGATGGCCCAGGGTGAGTACATTTTCAGCCAATTTCAATTTTTGCTTGACATATTCATTTAAAGTTTTGATTTACAGTTTTGCAGTAATTTAAGGAAGATGTCCTAAATATGAGAGGGAACATCATATGCCTAACTTCTGCATTTTAATTTTTATCTGAAGGGTGCAACAATGTACTGTTAGCCTAACATTTGTATTGCCAGAAATAACATCATATCAATAACTGCTCAGGAAATGTCTTCAGGATTTTAAGAAACTGCTGCTGGCATGGAGACAGCTTGTCTGGTTTGATTCTCCTGGGTTCAACTCTGAGCAGACGTGTCTCCTCGATTCTCTAAGGACTTTTTCCTGCCCACTGACTGTGAGAACCTGCTTCAGTAAGTGTGGGGATGACTACTCTCTCAATCCTCACTGCAGGATAATATTACTCAATTGTGTGCTAGAGTGTGCTCATAGTAGTAACATATTTACAGAAAGTCAAGCAGAGCAAAATGCTTCATGTCTTGAGGTCACTCTTGTGATTCTATGTGAATAAATTCGTAAGCGACTTGTTCTGCAAGAAGCTGTTCTGCTTTGTTAATAACAAGTGATGCAATGCTTCACAGACTGAAATGCTCATTTTATACATTGTGCCGTCAATAAGACTCTATTTGAAAAGTTACAAAGATGAAATGACATTCATATGTTTTCACTTGTGTTCATATGTTCAGGTGAAATAATAAAAAGGTGTATCGATCCTGGGATTTTTTATTTATTTATTTATTTTTTAGACCAGATTCAGCTTGACATATGGAGCCCATCAAATTTTCAATTCAAGGAGGTGAACTATAGAATTTCTGTAGGTGGTTGAACTTATTCTCGAAACCTAAGGCAGGATCCCTTTTTATTTATTTATTTATGCATTAAAAGTTGATTCGAAGCCAACGGGGAAGCTGACTGAGCTACATGGACCAAAATGGCAGGAAATGACAAGAACGGCACAAAACAGCTTCAGTTGGTCAGTAGTGGAGTCTCTCACTCTTTTTAAGCAAAAATAAACACTTTTCTAAATTAGATGATAAATATACCTCACATCTCTAGAGTGCAGAGTGTGTCACAATATCAATGCGATTTAACAATCACTGTTTGTTATACAACAATAAATGCACTTTAGCTTATCAAGAGTACACAAGTAAAAACAAATTAAATGTGTTTGAAGGGTTTTCAGATGGAAATAGTCATTTTTGGAACTGGGCCCTAATCTTTATTTAATTCATTTTACATTGAACAGTGCAATTTAGACAAATCGTGTACCTGCAAAGTAAACAAGAATGTGCCCAACAATTACTAGTGAATGAATTTTGATGCAGCTTTTGGCAGACATAACCATCTCCACAGAAATCCTCTCTCTATAATCAAAGGCCTATGTACCATGTACACAGAAATGTTCATTAACGTATGATTTTATAATAATTATTTGTTTGTTTTCCCTGAAAGCCTGATGAATAATGGACATAAAAACAACAATCACATAAATGCACCATAGAAAAGACTGTTTCACTTATGAAGGACAATGGTTCTGATTCACACAAGCTCAAAAGAGAAATAAATTTATTGCTGACTCCGTGAACAAAAGACACTTACTCATCGCAGTAAAGTGGCTTAAAATAACTAGTATTTGGCACGGCATCCAACATAAAAAAAAACAAAAAAACTTGAATGAGCTGTAATTAGCGTTTTTGTAATGAGTGAAAAGAATTGACTAATATCCTTTCCACACAACTGAAATTGGCCCAACCATGTTGGCCCAATTAAATATTTGAAATAGTAGTATAGCATACATTTTTGCTTTACTTAATCTAATAAGATACACAAAGCTGATGAATTGCACTTTAAACATAAATACACTCGCAAACACGCAAACATATCAAATGATTGAACCAGAAGTGCTAAAATGCTAACTCACCTCCGGGTTTTTGCCTACAAAGTGACATCATATATTTAATTTCTGCAAACTGAATTTTTTCACAAAGATACACAAATTGTTTAAACAAATTTAAGTGATGGGGAGGTTACTTCACCCAGTGTTTAGTAATTTCACATGAATTCTACCATTCTCCCTAGAGGTACTTTATTTTCATTAAATGGCATCTTACACTTCAAATGTTTGCCAAAAAATAAATAAAAAAACAAAAAATCGGATAAGAAGTACTTTGAACTTAAAGGGTTAGTTCACCTAAAAATAAACATTCTGTCATTAATTACCCTCATATCATTCCACATCTGTAAGAGCTTCATTTTCAGAACACAAATTAAAGATATTTTTTCTATCCCTCTATAGGAAGCTATGCAGCTTACTCATTCAAGGTCCAGAACAGTAGGAAAGACATCATCAGAGTAATAAACATGATTTCAGTGGTTTAAACCTTAATTTTAGGAAGTGATGTGAGTGCTTTGTTTGCACACACCCACACAAATAAATAAATAAATAAATAAATAACCACCTTATTTACTAAAACATCTGCGACCCAACATGGTAAGTACCACCACACTTTGGATATTATTTTGTAAATAAAGTAGTGATTGGTGCTGGGGTTTTTTCTTTGTGTTGCTTCATAAAATGTAGGTTAAACCACTGGACTCCCACTGAATACTTTAATTATAAGAACTTGAATGTGAAAGTAGCTGCCATAATCACATATTTTGAAGTAAATTGATACAAATGGTCTCATTTTACAGAGAATAACCAAAACCTAAGGGTGGAATATATATATATATATATATATATATATTATTGGTCATTAGGCTACTTGTTGCATTTTCGAGAGAAAATCTTTCACATTTTTCTAACTTTTCTATTCAAATTTTGAATGGATTATTATGGCACTCAAAAGTCAACAGATCATCACAGACTATCTGTTTAATATAGAATTTGATCGATTTAAATAATAATAGCTACAGGTTGTTTTTGTTTTGGTGAATGTCTATTTCTGAGATCGTCTGCCCCCCTATGAAAACCAAATGCCTCCGTTTGATTTTTAAACGTGCATTACGTGCTCATGTTTATTCAACGAAGCCTTTTGGAAAATCGGTCGCCACAAATAAATAAATGTTTGGGAAACACATCCCACAGCACAATAACCTGAGACCAGGCACGTGTGCCTGATGAAACCATCTCAACCACAGCTGAGTGCGCAGGATGAGTTCAGCACATGCACAGACACAAAAACTGGGCTGTTTGTGGACGTCTTCTGATTATGAAAATTGGTACACAGTAACCTCTTCAACCCATCTTAAAACCTTCAGAACACCATAACAACCAAACAGCACATTAAAAACCTTTAAAACCTCTAAAAACTTTTGTAATACCATAGCAATGACCTCACAACCTCTCAGAACATAGGACCACATTATATTTCACCAAAAAATTACCCAGAATCAACCATATCAACTGCTTTTCATTTCTGAACATCCACCCCAAACATTCACCACATAGCAACAAATTCAAACCCAAAAGAACGCCATAGCAATAGCATAGCAGTGTAACATTACCACCCACAACACTCTTTTGACGGCTAGTTTTACTTCAGAATTTCAAACATTTTGTTCTATTAATTAGTAACGTTTTGATGCACATTTATTTAACACATCATGAATGTCAAGAAAAAAGTGTTACACGTGTTGATTTTTGAGTCTCTGACACTATTAATATGCTTGAAGATTAAAAGCAGATACAGCAATTATCTCTGCATGACTAGACAACTGTTGATCCATTCTATATGATAAGGGGTTATGTTACTGTTATACCGAGGAGGCAGAAGGCAGATTTTCCCACCAGGGACTTGGGGAACACAAGGCTTTCATGGCGAACTGACACTTTCCTTGACTGACACTTCATTAATCATGTTTGCGGTCGTGCGCTATAATAATGATGTTGTTTGGGAGCTCGACAATGCACATAGAAAGGCAAGTAGGAGAAAAGCAACTAAATGTGTTTTTCCCCCATTTTAGGTCAATTCAGAGGAGAGAGATGTGTCCGATGTGTCAAGCGTCCTTGTTATCCACCAACCCCCTCCTGCAACTGCTACTTCAACAGTTTTTTCTATTTATTATTCTTTCAGAAACAATACAACATTGTATAAGAAATGTTTGCTGAATGTGCTACTGAGTCGTACCCAGTGAGACAGTGGTACATTTTTTTAAATCCCAGGTGGGCAACTCAGAGCTTCATCAGCAGCTGTACAACACTGTCACATTAGAGAGTCACATCTGGAAGGGATGATGTTCTATATCAGATCCAGTAATAAGGTTTAAATCTGGTTCATGACATTATTTAATCCCTCCCCCCAAGATTTTTAACCCTACAATATCATGTTTGATAGCAATTTTAGCAAATTCAGACCTTAAAATGATTAACATGATCAAACCTTTACTGAACAGCCTGTAGACAGTGTTCTGCATGCCTTCTGTTGTTTGATAGTTCATACTTTTTTGACAAGTGAAATTCTTTTAGTTTATATATAATATATATATAATATACAGTTCTCTTTCAGGCTGTGGTACTCATGTATTTTTGCTGAAAAGAATTTTTAATGATTTTTGTAAAGCACATTTAAGAATTACCATGTTATTAATATTTCAAGATGAAAATTTACATTTAATTTAAAATGTGAGTATCAGATGTGATGCATCAGGCTTTTAAGAAACATTTATTTTGTACATCTCTTCACCAGCATATAGAATCGCATTGCATTATTTATTGATTTATATTACAAGCTGTCAGAATTTCAGCTGCAACCTTAGACTTGGCCATATTCTTATCAGCAATTGCACCGAACTGCATATTTCTGCTTAGTTTGGGCCTCTGAATAAACTTAGAGGAGGTGTTTTTTCTTAATATATGAGACATAAATAATACTCAACAAAAACACACATAAGCTATACAAATTTCTTTCCTCCAGATTTTTCAGCTATTTTCTTATTACTCCATCACAAAATGAACATTTTGCCATTAATCACTTACCCCCATGATGTTCCAAAACTGTAAAAGCTTTGTTTGTGTTCAGTACTTTAAGATATTTTGGATGATATCTTTTGACTTTCCCACTGACTGCCAAACAATTGCCACTGTGAGGGTGCAGAAAAGTATGAAACACATTCTTGTCACTTCATAAAATTCAGATTGAACCATTGATGGCAGATTAACTATTTTGATCATGTCTTTAATGCTTTTCTGGGCCTTGACAGTGTTAATTGTTTGGCAGTCAATGAGAAAGTCAAAAGCCTCCTGGTTTTCATCCAAAATATCTTAAATTGTGTTACGAGGATGAATGGAACTTTTACAGGTTAGGGATAGGTTATAGCACACACACACACACAAACAAACAAACAAACACAATTTCATGAGTATTTAATATGTCTGGTTTTGCAATTTGGTATAAAATGTAAAAATCTGATCAAATGTCAAAATAAAGATGCTAGAGATTTGCATACTACTTATTAAATACTGTATGTCAGACGTCTGCCAGTATAGTATTTCATTCAGTTTGCGCTTGTGTAGCCTACTACACAGTATACATTTATTCATTTGTTTTATTAACATGTTTTTATTTATACTTCATTAATTCATACATTTCCCGAGTGTCACACCTATGAACTTTGTGCTGCTAGTGCAATAAACTAAAGGAATGCATCTAATTTAGCAAACACAAAAGGTCATGTGGTCAGTACTCACGGAAAATTAGCATACAATACACATATACTGCAGAAATAGAAGCAGTAGTGTGCTATAATGTTATTACAAATTGCTTTCGTTATTTCCTATCCTTCAACAACACCTGTGTCTTGTCTTTAACTAGTAGGTGTGTAAACACTCTTATTTCAAATGTCATGTAACATTGCCTATAATTTCTTTCTCTTTTTGGACTCTGTGGTAAGCAATACATGTTCACTTAATTCTGCTCAATTGAATACTATGTTAATGCATGCAAAGTATTGAGCATGTTCTAGGGTTATCTAAATCAAGCTTTGAGCATGTTCTGGTCTAGTATTTAATCTGCACTTAATATCAGGGTGTTTGAGCCACTTGTTACTGGCTTTCAAGCATGGTTGAGGTGAATTTCAGCATATTCTCTAAATTGCAAAAACAGCATGGAACACCTACATAAACAAAGATGAGTCTTTGTCTGGCATCTGCATAGCTGTGTTGCACATGCCAGATATGCTTTTTGTCAGTGTTATGGCACAACAACTGCAAGGGCTTTTAAATAAATCACAAGAGAGACCATGGCAAAATGGATCCAGGAATGTATAGGACAGTGATTGCTCAGCCATGCATCATCTCTCTATTCAATCTCTTACGTTTTAGTCAATGTTTATTTATTTATTTTTTAGTTTTTAAATTCCTTTTAAAAGGAAGGGGTTTTTTTCTGGATGGGCAATTTAGTCTATTGTCTTTTTTGTCCCTTTTTCTATTATGTAGTGAAAAAGAAGTGATATGCCATAATCTCTTTTTAAATTTGAGGAATTGCTTGTGCTTTACTCCAGCGAAACAGTGTGTATGTGCATCAATAAAGAATATGAAGGTAATTTCTTTGTAACCTCCCCTTCTCCTACAAATATACACACACACACAAAACCCACGCTATACTGTTACTGTACATTATTCTGCATTCATAATAGTGCCAAATACTACTACAGATTGGATGATATCTTATCTTATATGTGAACATTTTTTCAGTAGGCACTTCTGTGCAATATATATATATATATATATATGTACTGATAAAATACAGTTACATTTTATCAGCAATTCTATCAGTTTTAATGAATGAAGAGATTAAACTTCCCACAGACAAAAAATCACTAATGCCAAAATGTCACTAATTAATTATTACTTTTATTTTTTTACATCATACCCTAAGATCAAAATATGAATACCTTGAAATGGATGTCAAGGGCACAAAATGTGAAGGTTTTGAGAATTCCTGAAGATTCATATATACAACAAAAGAATTCATTCTATGGAGCTCGTTCTGAAAGCCTGCTGTGTGTGCTCTCACAGTACGTGCAGAACAGGTGAACATGACTATCCTGTATGTGTCTGGAGTTTTAATGAAGCTTGTGATTTAAAAAGTTTAAGAGAACACATGCTTCTTTCTTGAGTTTTGAGGGGGGGTTTTCTTCCCTTTTTAGAACCTAAATTAGAATCCCAAATGATACACTTTGCAATTATACACCGTGTGCTCATACGCTGTACTCATTCATGCAGTATTTGAATTATTTAAGGTTATTTTGTCTTTCATCATCTCTGATAGCTCCTCCTCCTCCGCTATGTAATTAAAGCTGTAAATGCATTGAGGATAATTTACACAAAAATTAAAAATGTGTTATCATTTACTTACTTTCATGTTGTTCTAAACTTTATCACTTTCTTTCTTCTGTTGAGCACAACATGTAACCATTTATGACCAAGACTTCTATAGTATATTTTTCCATACTATAGGCCAATGGCTACTGTCAACTGTTAGGCTACTAATTTTCTTCAAAGATTCTTCTTTTGTGTAAAATAATGGCAGAATTGTCACTTTTAGGTCAACTATCCCTAATGCTGTCAGCACAGGGTCTGACTAGTTGAGATCACATGACCAGTTGAAAGCCACTCACTACCAGTGCATCATTAATGGCTTTGCAAGGTAAGCACCAAACCAATTATATTTGAACTATTTTCTAGTTGCCAGTAGCAGCAGCTGGTGATTGTAATGGCTGAGGTTTTTTTTAAGGCTTCATTTAAGCAGAAATCAAATGCTGAGCTCTTTAAAATTCCACTTTTCATTGCATAATCTATATTTTGCTGACACACTCAGCATTTGATGATGGATGTTAGAGTCAGACTCAAAGCACAGTGTGAATCCTCAAAGGAAATGTGTTAAAGAGCCAGAAAAGTTGTTTTGAAGCTTCATTATTTTGGGAGGGGAACAGATAAGATACAATATTAATTTGCTGAAATGTCGAAATATTCAAATTCTCATTCTTCATTTAGTGAATAGGCAGAATTTTCATAAATATTTAATCTGTTATAGCAAAAGACGTGGAGCATATCACATTCATTTGATTCATAATCTGGAAGCTAAAATAGTCATAGATTAGCATGTGGACGACAAGATAAAACCTTTCAACTCTGTTCCTGTCTATTACGTCTATAATTTTCTGTTTTTGTGTATAGTAGCTCTGTCAATAAAAATTGATAAATTTTATATTTTTAGCATTAAACAACAAAAGATAAATCATTGTTGTTGTTTTTTTTTATTTTATGGCATTATTATGCAATTATTGGTCTTACATATGTCAGCTTTTTTTAATTTCTCAAGATGAATCTGATTATTTTTAATGTTGTTCATGCAGGATTTTTTTTTTTTAATAAAACTTTCTTGTACATCATAGATAAATCCGCTTTTTAATTCTGCTTTGCACTTTAGTGCCATCTGCTGGTATAGACAAGTGCATATTTTTTTGTTGTTGTACCCAATGTTACAGTAAGTGCAGAAAGTTATATACAAAAAAGTTCTTTAAGCATTTATCACAGACTTAAAGCTATAGCTGATCGAAATATAGTACCTAATCAAAATATATACTTTCAAATGGAAACCATTTTCCTATAAATTCCACACTTGACTACACTGTATAAGAAGAATCATTTATTTTAAAACCCTTTATAAACCACCCAAGGCAACTTGGCAAGTCATTTACTTCTTAGAAACAAAACAGAGCAGCTTCATCATAATGACATGCATATTAAAACAACCTTATCAGTGTGTTCAAAAGGAGCAAACAAAGCATCTGTTGCACTGCAATAACCAACCTGATATGCTTCTATAATTGAACAAATGTTCATTATGACTGAGACGTAACATAAACATTAGCATTGAAAACAACTGACATGTAATGCAACACGCAATCTTTGTATTCATTCACAAAAAAAAAAACACAAAAAAAACAGCAACAGAATATAAAAAATCCATTAGACCCTTGATGACCTTTGAATGCAAAACAGCTCATTTCCACATGTACAAGCAGTGCATGTAAACAATGATGAATGCTCAGCAAAGCTTGTCCAGATCTATTATATCATATAATATAACAACATGGAATTGGATTGGTACGATCTCTGATCTCACGCACAGATGTGAATTACTACACTGGTTTATGACATCATTGAGAGAGAGCAGGACTCTAATTACGGAGTGTTTAATGTAATTGACCAACCCAAAGAAAAACAGTTACAACAATATTCGTAGAGGATCAAAATGAAATGTATTGTAAGAATGCTGTGATTTTACTTGGAGAGTCTAATACACTATAAAACATCTGCTTAATTGTGGAAATTCATCTTTGTCAATTTAAACCAATGTCTCCAGTCAACATTAAACTAATTCTAACAGAGCTTCCGGCTATGTTGTACTCTCTAGCTCATTAGACCTAAAGTTTCACAACAATAACAAAATCAACCATAAACTCCTCATTCAACAGATAACAGCAAGGTTTGATATGGTTCCCTACTGATTTATTTATGTGTCGAGCAGAGCGGTTTTAAACATTACAACATAACATTTGGCTAAGGGCCTCCTCGTGCTTTTAACAGCTTCTTTGTCCTTTGGGAAGAGTTAGAGGAACCAGTGGTTAAGAAATTGATTATTATCACACTGGCACAGGCACATAAATTGGTCCAACACAAAGGAAACTGAGGCACAGGAGGTTTAACAAACTGATGAATACTGAAGGCTGATCAGGCATAAAATATAACCCATCTATCCAGCTGAATCATACTCTTCTCTCTTACTCTTGGCAACATTCAATCACTAGTGTTTAAATTGTTGAAATCTCTTATGTTCACCAAGGCTGCATCAAAAATACAGAAAAACACAAATATTATTACAAATGAAATACATTTTTATATTTATATTAAAGTGTAATTTGTTCCTATAATGGCAAAGCTGAATTGTTTTAGCAACCATTACTCCAGTTATCAGTGTCACATCATCTTTCAGAAATCATTATGCAAATTTGGTGCTCAAGAAACATTATTTATTATTATCAATGCTGATAACGGTTGTGTTGCTTACTAGTTGCGATGAAACCGTGTTACTTTTTCATTATACGATATACATGTGATGTCTCAGGACGTATTTCAGTGATATCTAATTAAAAAATTATTAAAATAAACATTTCTAATAATGCAAGTGTGCAACAAAACTTAAAACATAAACCTTTAACATCACAAGGCAATTTTAAACAGCAAAAGCCCATGAGTAAATACTAAAAGTGCAAAACTCTCGCTAGTGCAATGGGCCCTTCAATCGTGTCAGTACTTTTTGTGCTTAACGGTAAAGGCCATACTGACAACGTATCAAACACTCAATGTTTTTTTTAAAAACAAGTTCGGCTATAGCTACATATTCCTTCAAATGTGTCAATAAATACTCATGTAAGGCAGATTTTAGTCCTCCTTGAAGGTTAAAACAACAATATCCCGTCATAATTGTTGTAACGACTGAAAACAATGTTCAGACAGCTCTGCAAAACAATCATCCATGTAATTATATGAACGTTTGGACGCTGCAGACAATTTTGATAGGTATGTATGTGAATGACTGTGGTGTATGGTTTAGGATGGATCTTTCTAGCTCCGCCCACTGTGCAATCTCTCTGGTCTAAAATTTTTATCCCACATTATACATTTTCTGCTTGGCTGTGATTTTTGTTGTTTCAGGCAGTGCTTCAAATTAGACGTGTTGTACTGATTGCTCCTCCTTGGTCTGGCAGCAGTAATCCCTTGACTCACCTAATATGCTTCCCTGAGACAGGAAGTGATAGCCTGACTTCATGCCAGTCCTTTTGATAAAGCCTGTGGTCCTTTGATTAGTGCAGATCTCTGGTCAGTCCTCTCTGGCAGTTTATGTTGCCAAACGCTGATGATAAGAGGTAGTCACAATATCACACAGTGAAGCTTGTGAGAACTCATGGCTCTGTCTCCACGCCACTTTGTCTTTTTCTTCTTTTTTAGACTCCGTTCTGGAACTTGCTGTCTAAAAAAAAAAAAAAGAATCAATGAGAATTAAATTATAATAATGTTAACTTTAAAGTACCTCTGTATTGTCCATTAATGTCTGGGTACGCACAAGTAGATGATGACAGTTTTATTATTCTTGTATATCATCCTAGTACATGATTATGAAAAGACAAACCCCATACAGTGTGTGAGATCATGAGTTTTATTTACCTGATAACTCTGACTAATTCGTGAAAGGCTCTGTCCACATTCATTGGAGGATCCTTGGCACTTGTTTCAATGTAAGTAATCTAAAGAAAAAGTTTCTTAAACACTTTAAAACTCACATTTGACATTTTAAATAATAGTTTTAAGTAATAAAGTTAAAGATTTTAAGCACTGTACACTGTAAAAAATGGCTGTGACTATTACCAGAAAAAAAACTGTCAAAACGCTACAGTAAAAAACTGTTGAACGGCAAATTCCTGTAAAGTTTACTGGAAAAAAAACAAAACGTAAATTGACATTCCCAGAATTCGTTTGAATTTGATATTTTTTCTTTAAAATCACTATATTTCTTCTTAGTTTTTCTTATCAGTCATGTTTATTAGGGTAGTACGTTACATCTAATGTTGTTAAATTAATGTTTCTTGCATTTTTCAGTTTAATGAGTCTCACCATGATGGTGTTTAGTGTTTGTGTGAATGACACTGAGCACCTTCTATAAATGTTACTATTTAAAAGCTGCTTGTGATGGGCTTCGGTTCATCATGTGACTTTCTCATCACCGCCTGCATTTGGTGGTTATCAGTGTATTTCAAAGCTACAAAACAGATTTCAGTGCTTTAATAGGTTGGTAAATTAACATTATATCAGTTAATGAAATTACAATATTTAACTGTAAAGTTAACTTAAAACCATAAACCATTGTTACCGTATTTTTTTACGGTAGAATTTCAGCAACCAGAGCTGCCAGTTTTTCACCATAAATTTAACAGATTTTTTTTTTACAGTGTAAATGTTCCAATCTTTTGATGAATAAAATGGATTAGTATGTATACAAGATCAGAATAATTACAAAACTATATACTACTGTTACAATGTTTGGAGTCAGTGATTTTTGTCCCCCCAAAGAAATTACTTTGTTTGTTTTTTTTTGGAATGGGTGCATTGAATTGATCAAATATCCATATTTTTCAATGGTAGTGTATATTTGTTTATTGTAGTTTATTAAAGTCTTTGTTAACATAATATATGTGTGTATACTGTGTATATACAGTATATGATGTATATATAAATACACACACATACAGTATATGTTTTAAAAATATTGAAATGGATGGATGCTCCAAAAATCGACAAACAAAAAGTACCATAAAAGTAGTAGGAGTAGCAGTCATGATGGTTTGGAATGACATATGGTTGAGTCTGACAGAATTTTCTTTTTTGGTTGAACTAATCCTTTAACCACTGTCAGTCAACACACACACACAGACACAAACACTCTTAATTGTGGGCTCACTAACAGTTAATTTCCACTGTTGTCAGTCCTACATAAAAAGTCGTGACATTGGTCAGACTCACATTGTGTTTGGCGGCCATCTCACAGCCCTGTTCATTTGTCACTTTCCTCAAATGCACCAAGTCCACTTTGTTAGCCACCAAAACCATAGGGAATGATTCCCTGGTGAAGACAAAATATGTTAAAAACAAAAAGAAAAGGAAGGAAGGAATATACTAAGGTGTCAAAAATGAGCTGTGGAGTTTTGTATGTAATACGCATGATTTCTAACCGGTCTTTGACTCGTAGAATGAGCTGGTGAAAGCGGTCGACGTGTTCAAAACTGGCCTTGTCTGTCACAGAGAACACAATGAGGAAACCGTCACCAGTCCTCATGTACTGCTCTCGCATGGCGCTGAATTCCTCTTGACCTGCTGTGTCTAAAACTGCAAGGAGTGAACGTAACAGGGACAAGATAATGACCAGGTCATACTATTGGCATGTTATACTAAATTATTCAAATATTATCAGAAAAATAGCCTATTGAATCTCTATCTATTTACAAATAATATTCTCTATATTTTCTACCTTTAGAAAGCAGAATGAATTAAATATTATCTTATATTACTATTATTTTCCTTTTTTTCCCCAAAACCTAAACCAGCTTGGAGAGACTTCCTATCATTTAAAATCACTACCAACAAGATTTTTCCTGGATTTTTCATTATTTTTGTGGAGCTGTAATGAGGCTAAAAGCTTCATATTGGCTTACTGATAAAACTGCAACTGTATGGGAGCACTAAAAGCATGAATATTACTTATAATACAGACAAACGCTACACATAATAAGGTGTTGGCACGTACCATCCAAAATAGCCCACTGGCCATCAATCTCTGTGTGTTTCAAGTAGGAGTCTTCAATAGTAGGATCGTAATCTGGCACAAAAATCTTTTGGAAAAACTGTATGGTAAGAGCACTCTTTCCCACACCTCCGTCTCCCACAACCACCAATTTATAAGTTGGGAGGTTGTCACTAGGGACTGCACTGGTTGCCATGATAATAGCTACACCTGAGGAGAGACGGGAGAAAGTTATCCCTGATCATTATTTAAGTTTAAGCATTAGGTATATGACAGTTATGAGGACTTCAGAGTACTGATGAAAAGTTCAAATGAGGTTTTCTGTGGTTTGGGAATAGTTTTGCAGAGAGCTAATTTAGGATAAAGGGATGCATTGCAAAGGATATGGTCTAGACACAGACAGTGTGGTTCTTTGTAATTGCTGTTATTTTCTGCACAGCACAAGCCTTGAAATCTTTCAAACCCAAGTCTATTTGATTTTTGAATACAGCCAAAAATAAAGTAAAAAATAAAAATTAAGCAAAGCTCCCACTAGTTTCTAGGAGAATGAACGAGCGAGAATAAGATGTCAAAATGTTGAAAATGTTGATGATATTCATATATTTATCTTTTGTAAAAGATTTTTTGCCTCGCAAATGTGTTTTTAAATACAAACGTATCTTTGATTCTAGTACAGAAGAGAGGCGGAAAAAACATTAAATGTATAAAACGTACTATAAAGTAAAAATACACAACAATTACATTCCACATTAAGCTACTTCACAAAAAACAAAACAAAACAAAAAAAAGTAATGCACAATCACTTGTATTTAATTGTATTGCAAATAAACAAATTACAAGTAACAAGTGGACATAGACTGGCTGTGTAAAAGTATTTAGCAACATTCTTAAGCAAGTGCCCTAATGTTATTATGTACAGACCGACAGTATAGTGAAATGACCATCTGAACCTAAAAGTTCTATGAAAATAAGTAAAAACACATGTTCTTACCTAAAAAGACAACTCTAGTAGCGTGAAGAGTTTGAAGAAGTCAGCTAGGCTAATGTTTGCCCGGCCCGTGAGCAGGGCAATGTGTGCTATTCAGGAGGAAAAATCTGTCAGTGGGTGACAGCCACCCCTTCCTGCGGCCCACAATGTGAGGAAGGAATAAACTTCCTTCCTGATTCCACCATGCCTGAATATTTGAGTGATCTCGCTTTCATAAGAGAACTATGAGAACCTCTCGACCAAACACACCCACGAGAAAGACCTCAAAATGACCTCTTATGATCACAGTTCATGTAGTTGCAGGCAAAAGGCGGAGGTCATGAAAAAATGAAAATGATCATTTATTCTTTCATGTTGCTCTGTATGACTTGTGTTTTAGCTAAATTTTCCTTGTCAGCAAGCCGATAAAGTGCAAAGAACTCATAATGTTAATTCTAACTGTATTATTATAACAAAATAAATAACACTGAGAAATTGAGAAAACTTGTTTTCTTTTATTCTTATGCGACAGACATTGACTGCCTTTAATATTTCATATGTCTACTTGCCTTTTATGCTTACACAGGACAGTATTGTTTCAAATATTGTTTATATACTTATTGTTTATTAACAAGTAGTATTTTATTTTAAAAAAATGGGTCGGGGCCAACTTCTCTAATGTTATTAAAAACTGTAACCTATAATTTAATTTCTAAATATATAATTACAACACTTCCACCCAGCTGTATTTAGTTTTCTCGTTATAAATACTCTATTACTCAGAAGTTTCGTGCGCTCTCCTCTCCATCATTGATGACGTCACTTCAACGCGGCGTACTGACGTGTTCCGTTAGCTCAGTCTATCAATTTAGAGTTATCCTATTTAATAAACAGTGATGATGGTTATAAACAATGCCAACCTGAATCTGATGGCTATAAACCGACATTCGTAAAAGGTTTATGTCTGAAACGACACACGTGAGTGTGTTTCTGAGTGCTGATAAATGACAATGATCATCAAAAACCATCATCAAACTCTGGCAGGAAACTTACCAGTCATAGGTTGGTTGATTTACCAAGTGTGCAAAAATCCCGACTCCTCCTCGACATCCCTAAATAATCAACAGGCTCTTAGCAAAGCAGGGTCTGCCCTTCACTTTAAATGAAAAAATTAAGACATTTTCCTCCGCCCTTATGAAATTACAGTGTAACAATCTTCACATCGCAACTGCTGATGCTATAAATAGAATGGTTTGGACGGGGTGCATGTGTTTCTTTTGACAACTTTTACAGCGCTTTTATTGTTTTATATAACTAGCAGCGTTACACATGTGAAACAGACAATCGTGGACATATACCCAGAAGTTCTCCTAAAACACAGTCTTCTTTAAAACTCGTACATCGTCACATAAACGGAAGAATCGTCCCCACACGCGCGAATGGACTGCTCCTCTGTGTGAACCTCATCATCACTTTTAAAGCGGCAGCTAAGTATGTTTAGGAGATGCTATATGAGATGAAAAAAAAAATTATATTTAAAAGGACAATAAAAGTAACTTTACATTTTGTCTATCTATCTTAAAAGGACGCCGTCTGACGGATATAATTGTAACTTTTTAATACTGTTAAATAGACAGGTAGTATTTTATCACATTTCAAAAGATGTTGAACAACAGAAAAACGTTTTTTTATAGGTTTTTCTCTGACATAAATATGAAATTAATCTGTGATACAAGTGTTACTAGTACTGTTTTGAAAGTATATTAAGTAGAAAAAGATCAAGTTCACTGCATGGAGAAATAAAGGATTTCGGCTTCTGTATTCTACGAGTTTTGTAGAAGTTTTGTTCCTCTAGGGGGCGCTCGGTGGCTCGAAATCTTTTTGGGCTTAGTTAGAAAATATACCCATTCATTCATGACATACAATAGACAATAAAGGACGCCGATATGCGCTCATTTCTGTACAAAATGTACAGTATGTGATTCATTTTATTTTTTCCCCACGCATGCACTCCATGTACTTCCTAGTTTAGTGGTACAAATAATACACTTTAATTTCCATTCTAATCTTTATTCTATTTCTACGGAGTCCGCAAATCGTCTGTGTTGTCGTAAAACCGTCGTAAAGGGTTCTTGCGGTAGGTGAGTGTTTCCATAACAGTCAACGTGCTGTCCTTGAATGAGCATAAAGTAGCAAGTAAGATATATATTAATGGGTATTTTCCCCCCAAAAATTGAGAAATGTGTTAAGGGCCTTATTTGAAAATATACATCTTAGTTCGGAAAAGAAGGACACGAGATATGAAGTGATAAAAATGTACAGCAAAAGCAAAATGCATTTACAGTATGAACTAATTTTCATATGCTTTTTTGAGAATGTAACAGTGTATGTGCACGGTAGGTTATTAATGAGGTTTAACATATGATGTGGAATGCAGAGATAAAGATTTGTGATTAATAATATATTTTGTCATTTGTGTTGACAGTTTAGTCAAGTGGTCAAAAGCAAGAGGAGAGATGGCTTCACCTTTTCTGAGGCTTTCTGTGTTTATTCACAAGTATCGGACACCACTACTACTTGTCGGCTGTGGAGGGGTATTTTCTGCCAACATTTTCTATCATGTTTTTCCAGAATATACATATAGAAAAGTGTACCAGGCCTGGCACAAAGGAGTACCAGCTAGTCTGTCAGAGAAGCTTGAGAACGTCTTTCAAGAGGTGCTCAAAGATTCTGCTGTCAGCTTCCCTAAAAACTTCAGTGCTTTTGCCGCCTTTGGCTTTCACCCGGTAGGGGCGGGTGTTCCATGGCTTCCCTTTGGAGCACAGATCGGCATCCCAGCCAACTTCAACAGCACCGCCGATGATCCATCGGGCATCACCAACCGCACTATTCTCATCAATGGCAAAGAACTGGAGTGGGACAGCGATTCAGGCTCTGCTCTCAAAAACTCCCTGGTGTTCTCTATGGAGGCACAGAAGTTTGCTATAGCTCGAGAAGTGGCCCGACTGGGAGCTGGGGGTCCTGTGTTGCACGCTGTGGTGGCTCCAGCATGTCTGGCAGGGGCTTGTATATATAGCGTAGCCCTTAAGCAGATCTTTGGGCTCCAGGTTGGGTCCATCTTCTTCAAGGCTGGCATTAATGTGCTCGCTGTGGGTTTAGGGGTCGTGTCTTATTTCCTGGCTTCTGATGCTCTGAGTCAATGGTTGGACTACAGCTCGGACCACCGTGCAGCGTCTCTGTCGAGCGATTATGCAAAGGGTGGTTTAGAGTTCTATGACAAAATCTTGACACGGAACAAAACCCTGCGCTCTCTAATGGGCACAAAAGGGGGAGAGATGTACTGCCCCAGTGGAAACTTGTTTCCTGGACATCTGCTGCAACTCAGACATGCCCCTTACACATCTAGACGTGATAAGATTTTAAATCATTTGAAAAATGAGAAAGTATGAACTTTCTGATTATATTTTAAAAAAACCATTTGCTTAGTTTCTAACATGTGAAAATCTTACTGTGATACTGCATTTGTATATGGACAGTGCTTTCGAAATGGTACGGCACGCCACTAGATAACTTGTCTTCCCTTTCTCACAAATAAACAATTTAACTTAAGTCCAACATGTTCTAGTCTACGTCTATCAAAGTGTCATGCTGGTGGTTAGGTTACATTATAATCAGTAACAGACATTAGGCTGTATATTATATGCGCCATCACAATGACATGAAAACATAAAAATGACATAAAAATGTGTTAACACGTATCCACACAGTTTTTTTTTCAGTTGTTTAGGGTCGTATATTTAAAATATGTCTGCTGATGATACATGCCTGCATAACAGTCATAGTGTAAGTGACCGTCAGCCAAATGATGGATGCCAAAAAGATGTTTGAGAGGCAATCTTGGGTGTGCACACATTGGGTGTGGACATTTCCAAGTCCATGTACTACATACTAGATCACTCATTCTGTAATGACATTTCCAGTAAGTTTGGCTTTCTGCAGTGTAAGTCCTCTCATGGCTCTGCGGCCAACTAAGATTTTCCCACCATGCAGTTTAGACTTTAAACTTTTGTCATACTGTAAGATCCTGTTCACTATTAAGTCTTGGAATACACATTTTAAGAATTCCTAGCTACTAACATATTTATTATTGGTTTATTGCATAATACAGGGCCTAAACATAACATATCAAGTTAAGATAATCAACGACATACAGCAAATAAACAAATAAATAAAGCTCAAATATATACTGCATTTTAACGATATACTTCTAAGAAATCGAAAGTCTTAGTGAAAAACAAGTATTGGGCGCATCAGCACAATTATGCCACAAGATGTCGCCATTGTCCATATAAACCATCCGGATGAAATATCCTGTGAGCAGCGGAACCGTCTGCATTGCTTTAACAGTTGTTGGGTTGTACAGTATCAGAGTAATCAGTTATGGCCCACTTATATGAAGTATCGAACCACGCAGTACTGAAAATAAAACCCTTTTTATCTATCTATCTGTAATGTCCCGCCTCCCAGGTTGTGACTCCACCCCCGGCCGCTGGTGGCGCTGCGGAGAGATGTCGCGCCATGTTACAATGTAACACTCAGCACTGCTGCTGCTTCTGCGACTCGTACAATGTAACAGCACCGTGAACGGAGACGCAGCTTGAGAAGTGACCGATCCTCCAGAGTGGGAAATGCGTTTTTATTTTGCTGCGAGATCCCTTCCACCGCCCTAGTGGTCCCGTTGAGTGGATTGTAAAGTGTCCTCGCTGTCTGGCTTCACAGGATCGAGTTTGTGTGGATTATTGGAACCGGAGGCCCCGTTGAGTTGAATGTGTTGGGCTGGAGTGGGTCAGTATGAGGCTGCCGCTGCTGCTCTGAGCGGGCTCTCTGCTCCCCGCCTTGGGTCTCTTACAAAATAATATTTACTTATAAAACTGGACACCCCTGGAGCAGTTTATGACGGTAAGAATCGGCCTGTCACTTTGCTGTTGCTGGGGGGTTTTATACTAAAATGCTACCTGCTTTCTTGGATACACTATCAACAAATGTTTAAGTTGTTTTCTTTATTATATTGTTCTATTTTAGACAAGGATATAAGTACATACAAGGGAGACTTCTTTCGCGTTTTATTTGTAAATGTTGTACCAGAAGATTCTGCTGTTTAAGCAGCTTTTTTTTTATCTGTAGCTGAAGCAGTAGCAGATTGGATTTTGTTGGAGCTTGTGGTGTATTTCACCAACACAATAGAGCTTTGATTAGAGATTTACAAGATTATTTATTTCATTTGAGAGGATTATTTTAATTTAACTTTACCTCATTAATAGACGAGCACTGATGATCCCGGTCATTGGTGAAAACGAGATTTGGCGATTTATTAGTCAACGACGTGTTTATGTAGTCAGTCTCTTTCTTTTATTTATTTTTTGTATTTTCATCAGAGTTGTTTTATGTTATATTGGAAGTAACGTCATCGTTTTTGACAGCGTTTATCACGGCATTGACAAGACATGTGACCTAATCATTGCGACGTCATATTGACAGGTGAAAACCAGTTGTTCAGAATTCCTCCTTCGTGCTGGCATGGGCACATGGGTGGATGGATGTAGGTGTAAGTTTGTGTGTATGTATCTCTTTTACAGAATAGAATTTTACATTTTACACACAGTAAAAGTTTGGGGTCTCTGATGTTTTCAGGTTTTACGCTGCATTCATTTGTTTAAAAATACAGTAAATGTTGTGAAATATTATTGTAACATTTACATATGAAATACACTTTAATATAAAATAGTATAATATATGTGAGATATTATTTTAATGTGATTTGCTATATTTTCATCAACCATTTTTGGTCTTCTGGTTTTCAGTGACACAGCTCCTTTAAAAAATCATTCTCAGATGCTGATTTGGTGCTTGAGACTTTTCATATTTCCAGTGTTAAAACTGAGTGTGCTTCTTTTTTATACAAACAATGATAATTGTTCAGGATTCTTTGAAAGTTCAAAAGAACAGAATTTATTCAAAATAATTTTTTTTTACATTTACTGTCACTTTTCGTATCAATTTAATACATATTTGCTGAATGAAATTTTTTTGGGGATCTGAGTTAGCAGTCCAGTCCCTGTGGGCTAAGTGGATTTTATGCAGGAGCAGTTTGGATGATTTCAGGGTGTCAGCTGTTAGGGGCGCAAGGGCTGCAGCAAGGGCCCTGGCTAGCATTTCTGTGCACCTGAGCCAAGGCCATGTAGAGCTGAACTGGGGGGGCTTTGAAGAGGGGGTAACAGGAGGCAGGTGTTCAGACAGTTGGAACTGGCAGCACCTGCCCATCTCAGTATGGGAAACCACATTGCCTGACTGAGCACATTGCAGTGTTAGCTCTGACCTCCTGAGTACAACCCATGGCCAAGTTAAGCACCTAATTATGGATCTTTCATGGGATCTTAGCACCATGTACTCTGTCAGACTGAGATATAATTTAGTTTTAAGCTGTAGGGTTGTTTCCACAGTTTTTTTATTGTAATAATTGCTGACTTCCAGCTGGGAGTAGCCTGTGTGGCATTAGTTCATTTAAAGTTATATTATTAAAATGTGTTTTCAAGCATGAATGTTTGTCAATGAACTTTTTCGCTTGAAATGGCAGAATTGTTCAGTGGTTCAGTGGTCACGACTCCCTTCACACTGATAACAAATGATGGTCGCTTTATCGCTGTAAACATCTTACAAGCAAAGCTGAATTTTTCATAACTCCAGTTTTCAGTGTCACATGATCCTTTAAAAATCTAATTTGCTGATTTGATGCTCAAGAAACATTTCTAAATACCAACGTTGAAAATAGACTGACATTTTGCATTTTGAAATGATAGTGTACTTTCCAAGAGGACACATGCAAGGCCAATCAGCTGAGCTTTAATATAACAAGCTTCTTTTTACTACCAACTGAGAATGTCAGTGTCTTACCCTCTTAACATTTGAAACGTTTTTGTTTTTTGATTTAGCTAATAATCTCCATGGTGAAATAGTTATCTGGTTTGGTATAGCAAGTTACTTAGTACAATTCTTGAGAGAGATTATCAAGAGAACAGTCAGTTTTAAAAAAAAAAAAAATATCCTGGCTCTTCCAAGCTTGTTAATGCTGGTGGATAGCGGCCATTATTTTGAAGCTCTGTAAATCGAATATATCCAAAAGTACTGTTGTTGAAAAACTAACCTATACGCCTATACCAAGCTTGGAAGAGTCAGGATACATTTTTAAAAAACTCTGACTGTGCTCGTCTGAAAGAAGAAAGTCATATACACCTAGAATGGCTTGGGGGAGTAAAATATGCTGTAATTTTCATTTTTGGGTGAACTATTCCTTCAAGAGCACCTCCATGTAAACTAGTGTTAAAGTGATTGAAGCTATGGATTTGAATATAACAGCATTTGTTATTGCAATGCAGAAACACCCAGCGTGTTTAACTGGACATTCAGGAATTATAATTAGTTCATCTAGGAACTGCACCTCCTAATACCAGGTCAAATATATTCGACCATATTCAGCCATCTCATTAAGAGATGAGCATGCAGGAAAAAGTGCTCATTTTGACAAGTTTTCTCTATTTGTTCTTTTCAATAAAAACATTCTGCCTGAGAAGGTGAGAGATGGATGACTGGCCTCGGTATTATGAATGGAAGCTTTTCTGTCAGCATTGTTGTGGTGACTGCTCATGTGGCGCTGAAAACAGATCACCAGCCATACATCCCATGCGTTTTTAGCAGATATGACAGAAGCAAACCACAGCTGTGTGTACAGTCCATCTGTCGCAGACTCAAAGGTGTTTTACAAGCGTATCCGTGCATTTTATTATAAGCGTTGTGTTGTTTTTGTGAGGGTGGATTTTCATTTTTCTTCCAATTTCCATTTCAGATTTCCTAACAAAATGGCATATTCTTTCGAATGTACATCTTAGATTAGTTAATTATAAAGCTCAGGGTCACTTCCTTTTGTTGTCACCAAACACGCGCTCGGCCCCGAGGAAATGAGAGTGTCACATTTTTGTGGTAAGCGCTCTAAGATTATAGGGCATAGCTATCACAAGCTTCCTTTTTACTTGGAGATTTACATTGTTTAAAGGTTTGAGGTAGGTATGTATTTTATTCTTTGTAAATGAGTATTTTTATTTAGCAAGGATGCATTAAATTAAACAAAAGTGACAGTAAAGGCATTCATAATGTTACAGCAAATTATATTTTAACCTATCAAAGAATGTAGAAATAATATGTTGCACAGTTTTCACAAAAAGATATTAAGCAGTACAACTGTTTTTAACTTTGTTCTTCAATAATTTAATTTAAGTTGGAATAAATCCATCAGGATTTAATTTAGAAATATAATTATGTAATTTAAAGTTAAGTTTAGTATTATAAGATTAATATTGTAAAATTTAATTGAGTGTAGTTTAAGTGTTTGTATACCAATAAGCTAATGTTGACCTTAAATATTAATGTAGTACCAACTGACTTTCATGTATATTTTACAGCATTACTACAAAAGTTTTTTTTTTGTGTGTGTGTGTGTATACACAAAACAATCGATAGTGAATCAAGTCAAATCGAATTTCAATCATGAAATTTGTGTCAAAACCCAGCCAAAATTGATAAGAAATATTTCTTGAGCACCAAATCATCATATCAGAATGATTTCTGAAGAATCATGTGACACTGAATAATGAGTAATAGCTGCTGAAAATTCAGCTTTGTCATCGCATGGATGCATTACATTTTAAAATATTTAAAAATATATATTTTAAATTGTAATTATATTTTACAGTATTACTGCTTTTAGGGGTGGGCGATATACCGGTAGAAATGTGTCAACCAATAGAGATTTTTGTCTATCGTTTCAATCGCGGTTGAGATCACGTGACGTTGCACGTTACGTAACCATGCAATACACATTCACTTCGACAATGGAAGAAGCAGTGTTGCCAACTTATCAACTTTGTCGCTAGATTTAGCGACTTTTCAGACCCCCTTGGTGACATTTTTCCCAAAAAGCGACTAGCGACAAATGTAACGACTTCTTGGACAAACCTCAGCGAGTCTCTGGTAGTGCCGCGCAGACGCGAGCTCTTGTTTTCCCAGTGCGCGCACACCCCTCGGTGCAGCAGCGGCGAGCTTGCTTACATGTGATGAAACCAACAACCAGGAGATTGTAAAGAAAAAAGGTGCATCGTCTGTGGTGTGGAATTGGTTTGGGTATAGAAAAATATACGAATGAGACGAACGTAATTTGCAAGGTATGCAAGAGCACTGTTTTAGCAAGCGGTGGAAACTCAAAATTCTAAAACGCTTAACGTTAAAAATGCTTAATGTGGCTTAACGCACCTAAAAACTGACGAGGGAAGCCCAAATTTCTGTCAAACCTT
>JAUMHE010000056.1:8626566-8647789 GCA_032359235.1 Enteromius mattozi
GTCTCTGCATTTGATAAATAAATAGTTTAATCTTGTCATTATACATTACCATCACTCTATTCTCCTATTTGATAATGATCAGTGCTTTTCTACAATCTGTATTGTTAAAAGCGCTATATAAATAAAAGTGATTGATTGATTGATTGAAGTATTTCCATATTATAAATGGAGCAAGCAATAAACCTATAAACATCACATGACTTTTTAGCAGCTGCTGATCTGTTAGATGAATCAAGCCATTCTTACTTAGAATTTGTCTGTCATGCTGCTCTTTGATTTGTAACCAACATTTCCAGGAAAACCAGTCCTCATGTAACGGCCCCATTGATCAAATTTATGCACTCCCTCTCTGGTCTCATACATTTTTGTGCCAGACCTCTCGGTGACCTAGATAGTCTGGCAGCACAGCGGGCCTTTGAGTATAGGATGCACATGGAACTGAAGCACAAGGTCTAATGGCAGGAGAGAGGGAGGATCAGAGGTGAATAATCAGGAGAGGGCGAGGTGTTAAAAAAACAGGAAGGCTGTTATTTGTGTTACAGTAGTTGATGTTGTTGATGTTACGGAGGGGCTGTCATAAATATGTCTCAACTGTGCGTTTAAAGAGGTGCATGTTACATCTGGAATGCAGAGTAGATACCGGAAGTTTGTAAATATTAGACTAGATTGCTATGCATGTCTATGTACTAATAGTTTCTGTCACTTTGATCTTGATTTTATCATCAGTGTGGTGTGTGAATTAGCATTGTATTAGAGGTTTGTTCAAATCCCTGACACTAAGCATTAATCTTTGGAACATGACAGGCATAATTAATGACTCATGACTCAAATCGTATGGCATAAATTTATTTTTAAACGCAAATGATAGCCATGTTAATGTTAGTTAATAAAAATACGGTTGATCATTGTTAGTTCATGTTAGTTCAGTGCATTAACTAATGTTAACAAACAAAACTTGTGATCTTAATAATGCATTAGTAAATGCTGAAATTAACTAAGATTAATAGATGCTGTAGAAGTATTGTTCATTGTTATTATATGTTAACTAACCCAATTAAAGTAAAGTGTTGCCAGTAAAGTGTGTGTGTGTGTGTATATATATATATATATTTTTTTTCTTTCTCTTTAATCTATTTCTTTCCATTTGAAACATGGATTTTTATCACCTCCCGGAGCTGTGTGAGGGACGTTTTATCACAGATGCACATACTTTATTTCATGTATTTTGAAGTGCTGACAACAAACACCCGCTTACTCAAATAGAAAGGCTTTGAGGGACCTAGAAATTTTTTTATATAACTTGTATTGGATTCGTCTGAAAGAAGAAAGTCACATACACCTAGAATGCTTTGAAGGCGAGTAAAAGACTAATTTTCGTTTTTGGGTGAATTAACCCTTTTTGCTCAGATACTTTGTAGTACCAGTCTTTCCTTGGTATCAAAACACAGACGTCTTACCTAGACTGTGTTTGCTGCCTGTTTCTTTGGTTGCTGTGTGTAGATGACTGACTGTCTTCAGACCTCCGATCTCTGGACAAGCTGCCGCACGTCTGCTTGCATTTCTGTCATACCACTCTCCTCTCCTGCTTTAAAGTTGGCATAAAATGTCCATTCACTGTATCTATTTTCAGTATGCATGTTTGCATTGACATTATTGTAAACCATTCATTAGTGCATGTATACATTTTTTTTTTCCCGCACATTCATCATAACATAAAAATGTATCTTCTAGTAAAACAATAGACACCTCTCTGGTGACACATGCCAGACTTATCTTATCATGTAAACTGCTTGAACCCCAGCGTTTTCTTAAAATTGCCTGCAAGGTAATACTTAGCCTTTCTGCCTCTATTTATTCAACAACTGAAGGATAGTAACAACATTTTGATAATCTGAGTCACAATATGGAAGAAAAGAGTTGTCACTATTCCTTTTTCATTATGACTTTCGTCATCACACAAATGTATTATAAATGCCAAAGTGCAATCTCATTTCCACTTTTGACCATTAGTATTGTAGACTTCTATTGATAATGCACACTCAAGCAGCCATGAGGTCTGAGATTGCAACAAATCTCATCTCAGACACTTTAATTAGTGTGTAAATCTACACAAAAGTGCTGAGGGCAGTGGAAGGAAACACACAAGTCTGAAAGTCCCGGATCTTTGTTCATATCTACATCCTAAAAGAAACATTTAGAAGAATCAAAGCCTACATAAACACTTCCTGTTTTGGATATACCTAACATTTTCCCACAGTGTACCTTTTATACATTGTTTCCTTAGCTGCTGACATTGTCAATGAGGGCTACTTATGGTTATGGCGTCTAATGGGGTGTTCAATCATGGGATTTTTATTGAAGAAAACAAAAAGAAAGACTATGCATGTAAGATCTATTTGTTATAGATAAGTTTTTATGCTGATATATTAAAAAAAAGTTAGTCTGTACTTTAGAGCTGAAGTTATTATACACTGCAACGTAAAAGTATGGGATCAGTAATATTTTTAATGTTGTTTTTTTTTGTTTGTTTGTTTTTAAAAGGTCCTCATGTTGATCAAGGTTACATTTTAATAAAAAAAATTAAAAATGTAAAACTGTAAAATATTATTTTCTCATATTTAGGTTTTTATTACAATATAGTCTAAAATATAATTTATTAATGTGATGCAAACCTAAATTTTCACCAGCCATTAGTCCAGTCTTTTACAGTCCTTCAGAAAGCATTCTAATATGCTGATTTATTATCACTGTTGAAAACTGTTGTGCAGCATTGATGTTGAGATACTTTTTGTCACTATACTTTGATTAATAAAACGTTTAAAATAACAACAGCATTTATTCAAAATGTAAATATGTAAATATTTTCTCACCGTATTCTATGACTTTTTATCAATTTAACATGAAAAACCTAACTTTTTCTTTTTTTTTGAAAAAGAAAATGACAACAACAAAAAAATACAATAAAATACTGAGTCCAAACTTTTGAATGAGTGTTAACGTGACAGGGTCCTGGAAGGGATTTTTAAATTGCCTAGAGTTTCTAGGTTTTGGCATTGTTTTCCTATTAACATACTCTGTAACGTCCTAGTATATGTATTAATATGTATGTGTCGATTATGTACCAAACAATGTTTTAGTCATTACCTTCAGCAAGTATGAGAACAATAAGAAAACAAAGCCTGCGCATTTTACTCAATTTAGAAATCCAGGACATGTCCGGGAAAAAGAGGATATGTAGTCATCCAAAACAAGACAATAGTGTTACAAATAACATTAGAGTGCAAATTTGGTTTGAATGGTTCAAATTGTTATATATTAGTTTTTCCATGTGCAATACGTATGCTGTATTTGCGCTCCATTTTTCTGTATTTCCTCGCACGCTTTGCAGCTCTGCAGAGGCGTTAGACTGTCCGTTATCTCTCGACTGGCCTGTCATTCATTCTGCTGATGTGACTGTTGCCATATTTTGTTTATTGAGCAACACAGCGTGTATGTGCTTTGAACTGTCTGTCTGTGTTTCTCTGAAGGCATGTGTTCAGAATATGCAGTCTTGGCATTTCCAAGACCATTTGAAAGGGTAAAACAGTTCTGCTGTCGGGATTCTGTAACGGATCTGACAACCAATAAAACCGACTATTTCTAACTACCAAAGTGGCCTGGCCTTTAGTGGAAAGATGCTTCCTGTTTTATTTTGTTGCTGATGTCAGTTGCAAAGATGTATCATTTTTGTGAGGTTTTACTTTTAGTTTACAGCCTGATTTGGGTTCTTTATAATGTTACACCATTCTCTAGGTTACCTTTTTTATTATTATATTCTGTATTAACTGGACAACATTGCAAAATGAATGTGATGAAATCAGCATTGGCATATATTGTTTGAAGTCAGTATTTTTACGAGTGAGATGATTGTATTCAATATGATTGAGTGATTCAAATATCTAATATTAAATAATAAACACAAAACCTAATATTTTCTAATATGCAACTCTGTTTAAATGGTTAAAAATATTACAACAAAATATTCAAATAATCCTTTAACATTTATTTTAAGGTCTTACATGTTTCTCTTTATTTCTGTGTGTACATGCTCTACAGAAGCACGATCAAGGACAGATCCTTCTGGATGTTGTCTTCAAGCATCTGGAGCTGACCGAGAGAGACTATTTTGGGTTGCACCTGGCCGACGACTCCTCTGATAGCCCGGTGAGTTCAGAGGTCAAGCTCAAAGATGTGCTGGAGCCAAGCCGCTCTGTCCTCATGGATTCATGAAGGTTTTGCTTGTAGCATTTGTGGCATGAGTGTGTGAATGGCCAGTATTCCTGAAATAGGTTCACGTTAATATTTTCCGAAAACATTACAGTCAAAACAAATGACAGTGAATTCAGATGAAAACAAACACATTAGTAGATGTTTCTATGTATCAGCATTCATTTTACTTCATCAGTCTACCAGTAGGCATTTACCAATCGCTCGATTTGTGGTTGAACAGACTTTGTGGTTCTATTGATTCAGCTGAAACTGGATCAAAGTTAAGTTTTGTTTTTTCAAAAAACACACTCAGTTTGTCTCTTTGTGTTGTAACTGCAGATAAGTACATCTCCACCTCCCCACAGCAGAAAACACAAGCCTATTGAATTATTGAGTGGCATTAGGTTGTGTTGGACTGTTGCCATGTTATTAAGGTTTTTCTTCCTCTCTCTGTACTTCTGTCTCTCTCTTTCTTTCTCTCAATCAATAATTTATAGAGGTGGCTGGATCCAAATAAACCCATAAGGAAGCAATTAAAAAGTAAGTCATTTTATAAAAGGCACCAGCCTGGGCTGTTGTTTACCACCAGCCATTGATTATTCTTTCTTCTCCTTTGTATTTGTACATCTTTGTACTTACACAATGTTCTGATGAATTAAATGCTAGGGGGCTCTCCACATCATCTGAACTTCAGGGTAAAATTTTTTGTGAGCGACCCCAACAAACTTCAGGAAGAATACACACGGTGGGTGGATTTCAGCTTTATGACTTTTGAATTGTCTAAAAATGTCTGTATTTTTTTTTTCCCCAGTTATACACTGAACATTAAAACAGTTTGAAGGGGCAGGGTGTTCTAGTCATTTTTATTGGATAAATATTTGTCATTAAATTCAGTCATCTATAAATTAAATTTTTAATTTGGGCGGCTTTTAAGTCTACACTGTAGCATTTAACGATACTTAAGTCTAATACACAAAATGTAAAAACAATTTTGATGTCTTGGATTGTTTATTTTATTTCTTTTATATGTATTTATTTAGCAGACTTTAATCTCTTGTTGTAATCCTTATTTCTAAGGATGCTGTAAAAGAAGTGCTGTAATGCCAACATCAAAAATAGTTCAGAGAAGTACAGGCTAGAACAGAGATGAGTAAAGCAGTGATTGACCTCCTGACTTGAATTGGCGGTGGTGATTCATAGTGATAATGTGGTATTATCTCTTTGTAGTGTTCTTGTAGCTCAAACTGTAGAGAATGTCACGAGCAATGCCAAGTTCATCCTGGATTCATTACCCAGGAAAAGCATGAACAAATAAAATGTATGCAATGTAAGCCACTTTGAAAGAAAGCAACTGGCAAATGCGTACAGCTAATGTCAATGTCAAGGAGGAAAATGTGGTGAAAAAATAGCATAGTCATGTGTTTGAACTGCTTCTGGATATTTGCCGAAGGCATACATGTAAATGTTTAAATCTTCACCTCACACCTCACAACCATGTCTTGGCTTTGGTTTTGCTTGGTTAGATGACAATGCAGTTCTATGTAATGTTAGTGAAGATCCTTCCCATACTGAGTCTGAAATTTTCATGTGTGTTTTTTTTTTCATATTTGTTATTTGTTTGTATAAACCTTGCACACTGAGTCTGATGCATATTAACCCTTTGCTAAAAATTGTGCAAAACAGTACTACATGAAGTTTTCAAGCAGTGAGGATGATTTTGTTGTAGTTTCACTTGAAATATCCTGAGATATTAAGAGGAAGGAGAGTGCCCCCTCCTTATTAAGGAGTCGTGGGATTATCACTGGTGCTTCAAAGTTGAATTTGACAATTGCAGTTCTGGATTTTGGATCACTTTTGGATCTGGATTTTGGCGTTTGCTTGTACAGTGGCTCTGAATTGTCAAAACTCCTGCCAAAAATGCTTGCTACAGATGCAAAAATGTTTTTATGATGAATGAAAGTTGCAGAGGTTGTATTGATTTTTCAACATGTCAGACTCTGAGTGCAATGGCCTTTAAACTCTACTTTACTGCAGTACAGTATGGTACGGCATTTTATGTAGGGAGTTTGATTTTAATATTTATTATTTTTTAAATATTTAAAAAATCACAGCATGAACAGTACATCTGAGTTATTTTTAGTTTAGTGGCTCAGACTATTTGTCAAGTTGTTTTTTTTTTCCTTTCATTTTTATAGGTACCAGTATTTTCTACAGATTAAGCAGGATATACTCAGTGGAAGGTGAGCTGGATCATATGTGGCTGATTTTAACTGTAAATCTCTTCCTAAATCCAGTGTAAAAGTATTTTGATAAAGGATATATGTAACTATGTGGATTTGTCCCTTCAGTATCCATCTTGTGACACCACTGCAGTTTGTGCTTCTGAATTTGCATGTGTTTACATGTTCTTCAATGGCTTCAACTTAAATACAGTCATTTGGTTTGATCTCTAACATTTTACACTGTTCATTTAATATAATTTATATCTATCCCAGACTGCCCTGCCCGCACAATACTGCCGCACTCCTGGCTTCGTACGCTGTTCAGTGTAAGTATGAGCCATTCGTTGAAAAGAACGGTTGTAGGATCTACATAACAAAGAAGCCACAATCTAAATCAGTTTTAAATCAGTGGAACAGTATGTGACAGTCAATTACATATGGTTTGCTTTAATTCTGGTTTGGTCACACTAACTCAAATGTTACAATTCTAAATCCTTTTTAATGTTATGCTTGGTGTCGAATAAGAGGCGCTTGTAATTCTCTATGTCTTGAGTGAGAGAAATTGATAGCAATTTAGCCTAGTAGCAGAATTATAATTAAAGTTGTTTTTGCCGATGTAACATCCCACGTTTCTTTCTGATATATTACGGTATCATGCAAACTCAAATCCAGTGCTGAGCTTCCAAGCAAACCACCGAAGTACAACAGCGCTAGCTCAGCACGGCACATTCCATCTGTGCACAACCTCAACACTTAACAAGCACTAGCTTGTAAAACAGGAGTAAATGCGAGCAAGAAATCTCTCTGAAGTACAACAGGCACTAACACAGCCCAGCACATCTTAGTTAACCTAATAGTGCCCAATCGAGACGGAGCAGTGACATGGCATATCCCGGGTCCTCGGGGGTCCGCTTGCCAGATTGAGCTCAGCAATAATGACTCTTGACAGATTGCTGTAGTGAGCACATTTGCTCCGGTCTCTCCGGGGCTTTTAGCATGCAGTTTGGGCACTATATAGGTCAGAGGGGATTCTGTTGAGCCCAGTTGCCTAGAACAGCGCTATCTATTGCAGCTCATTTTGTTTGCTTTAGGGTTTACTGAAAAGCTGCCATTAGTGGCAGAATTGATGCTAAATGCTACATTTGAGGGTTTTTTCATTTTTATTTTTTTATTTACTGAGCGCTTATGTATGTTACATGTATTGTAATAGGTGTTTAATGATCATAAACTCTTGAATATCTTAAACAATTAGTGTGTTTTATCTTTTTATTTTAAATTAATGAGGATTATCATAATGGTATTCTAATGTTGGCTTAAATTAAGGTATGAAAACATTTGGCACAACAACAAATAATGAAGACATTTTTAAAACAGTAGTTTAAAATGTGCAACCAGCTGAAATATACTCTTTGTATTCATGTTGGGTTTATGTATTTTTGAAGAACATTTATATTGTTTATCTCAATAAAATGTTTGATTTATTCACTTTAATTAATAATATTAGTATATTTTTACATTCATACACTTTGAATTAACATGAATGCACACATTTTAATAATTAATTTTATTAATTTTTTCTAATCTAATATTTGTATATTATATTATACTATAATATGCTCAAACATTGTATACTACAATTTAAAAAAATTGGAGTAGGTTAGACTGTGTTAATGGTTTTAAAAGACGTCTCTTATTACTCACCGATGCTGCATTTATTTATACAATCAGAAATATCTATATATGTATAAAAATATGTTTTTGGGAAATATACATGTAGATTATACCTATGATGACAAAGCTGAATTTAAGCAGACTATACTTCAGTCTTTAAAGTCACGTAAACTTTGTGAAATCATTTTAATATCCTGATTTGGTGCTCAATTTTTTTTTTTTTATTAGAACATTTATTTGTGTTTTTTTTTTTATGTAAAAGTCATCACTCTCACTTTTGATAAATAAATGCATCACATAATGCATTAGTAAAAGTATCAGCTTCTTTAAAAAAAATCGGTATTAGGCTTTACAAAAAATAGTGCAGATGCAGTTTTTTGTAGGGCATTTTGCTCAGATTTTTTGGTCACATAATACTCTATGTAAATCACACACAAAGCAAGGGATTAAGAGATTTAGGCACCGGTGATGCTATCCCTTTATATACAGTGTTAGGTGACATGGTCTGCATGTTGTACTGTCATGATTCAGGGCTGTTATTCGTAACGCTGGGCTTGTATTGTGTGATTCAGCTGAGCTGGGTGATTACAGTGAAGCTGAGAATTTGCCAGGATACCTGTCTGAGTTCTGCTTCATCCCCAACCAGCCTCAGGGCTTTGAAAAAGAGGTCACCAAACATCACCAGCAACACAGGTAAGAGTCACCACTCTAAACTCAACACTGCACTATTCTAATCAAAAATTCCTATTACTAACAGAGATTTTGACACAGTGAAGGTCTAGTCTAGTTGATTTCACATATGGCTTTATGAATATTCATGACTGCTCGCATGTGTTAGTTAACATACTCACGTGTGCTTTCTCAGCGCTTATGGCTCAGTACGCCCACTCTAGAGCTGTGCTGCGAACAGGAAGCTCATTGTCCTCCGCATTTTAGCCATACTAACAAATCGGAGGCTTCTGAAAGGCACCAATTAATGCAATTTACACAAGAGTTGTGTACACCCACTTACCTCAGCTTCACTGTCTTGTGATGTGAAACCAAAGCATATGTCTTCATTTTGACTCTTTATTCTCCCTTTGATTTTGGCCTGGGCACAGTGGACTTACTCCAGCACAGTCTGAATTCAATTACCTGAACACGGCACGAACGTTGGAGCGTTATGGAGTGGAACTACACTATGCAAGGGTGAGTGAGTCAGAGCTGTTTTACTGTGTATCCACACAAGCCTCTATGCAACAAATAATAATAATCAATGAAACGACAAAGCTCCTGTATGGCTTTAGAGAACTATAATCACTGTTTGTGGTGTCATTGTGTGGAAAAGAGAAGTATTAGCATTTTGCAGAGCTTTTAAGTTATGCAGGCTTGGAACTGAACATGACAAATGATCTTTCATTTAGAGTTTTCATTTTTGGGTAGACTAACTCTTTAAACAGTATTACACAGCACAGGTTCGAAAATGCTAAATGATCCTCATTAATAATTTCTCTTTTCCCCTCTGCTCTTGCTTTTAGGATCAAAGCAACACAGAGATTTTCATAGGCGTGTTGTCAGCTGGCATTGCCATCTACAAGAACAGGGTACGAATCAACTACTTTCCATGGTAAGGGAACTTGCCTTGTTGGTGTCATTTGCGTTCAACTTAAGTCATGAAGTGAAATTAATGTTTGAATGGAATGCATTGCTGTCAGCTTCAAGGCATTATAAAAAATGAAGACTTCTGGCCTAAAATACAGATTTTGTTGTTTTAACCAGGTGTGTTTCAACCAGCTCCTATTCATTTGTGGATAATCATTTTATTCTTTATTATAATTATTATAGCTATTTTTTTTGTTGTTGATAATAATCATTTAATTTATTTTTTATGCCTTGGTTTTAATATTGCTGTTACATCTGAGCTGATATTATTAACTAAATTATTATGTAAGATTTTAGCATTTTAAAAAGTTAACTTTTTTTTTTTTTATATATATGTATTTTAATTGTTATTTGTTCATGTAAGAACACTAAATTCCATTCTTAATGGGATGAAAAACACCATGAAGGTTCTAAATGTTCAGGCATTTTAGTTTGCATTCATTTCAAATTGTCCAGAATGGTAAATGATCAAATGTAAATGTAAAAAGCGGCATCCAAATTCTTATCATGCAAAGCTTTATTCCCCATCCATCACCAGGCTGTTTTTCTGGCACTCAAGCCCAGCTGCTTCTGTAGCTGTAGTCCAAGCATCTCTCATTTGAAATACATGCACAGATGCTTTCCAGGCAAACTATGTTTAGCTCAGAAGAGAAGAGGGCCTGTTTGCCATAGATGTCAACCAGGGCAAACTGTTGCACTTATTGATTTTTTCTTTTTATTGTTCACCCCTGCAGTTCATAAACAAACGTGACTGTTAAAATCCGATCATGCATATATTATACTATGCTGACTAAAATAGAAAAAAAGCTGGATGCCAATGAAGCATGTTCTCTATAGACAATTGAAGTTGAGTTTGACCTACCTCAGTCATTGACTGTTTGTGAGTTGTACAGTGTTGTGCTGGGACTGTGTGACAGAATGTATCATAAGTGGTTGAGGCTGCTCCAGCACATGTTTATTCAGACATTTGAGAGTGAGTGTGTGTGTGTTGTGTAGAATATATTTAGCCTCACTATGAGTCATATTTTAATAGGAGTGAAGCTTAGAGACACACAAAGGGCCGTGAAATGGGTCATGGAATTTTAACAGCTTAGAATAAGTGTTTGTTGCTGCCCTTGAAAATGTGTTTTTGTCTTGCCAACCATTTTCTTTCCTTCTATTTTAGGTTGAAGATTGTAAAAATATCTTTTAAATGCAAGCAGTTTTTCATCCAGCTGAGAAAAGAGGCAGTAAGTGGTACTTTTTTTTTTTTTTTTTTAATACTGTCATTCTTGATCAAAGCAAAGCAACATAAAACGGCATCCAGTGTTTGCTCAGGCATTGCCTGCTACCTCACAATATGATGCAAACTGCAAAACAAATTTACAGTGTGTCACAATGTCATAATTAGGTTGTGATTTAAAATGTAGGGCATGATATGGGTGCACAAACATAGTGACAGCTGATTACAATTAAAATCATAATGTAAAATTATAAAATGACCCCAACAGACATCACCAGTCCCATTTACAAACTGCAGGGAGGAGTAATTCCTATTAATAAACCATCTTGCTCTGGCAATATCAAATTAAAGAGCATATTGGCTCCCATAGCACCACTGATCTTTGTTTATTTGAAATCCCTCTGTAATTACCGCCCTGCTGTCAGTGATGATGTGGAGAGAGATAGACTCTTTACAGCTTATTAATTATAGAAACTAGATTATGCATTTTGCATGCGGGGGAGCAGAATGAGACCTGACATTACAGTCGCGCCGATTGCTGAGAACCTGTGTGCCTGAACCGGTTCTCCACAGCGCCACAGACCCTCTGCTGGAGACTTTAAAACACCCGGCAGTGTGAATAATGCACAGGGGCCTTTCAGAAGCAGTTGTACTAAAAGCAGAACTCAATGATGTCATGATCCATAATTGATGCCCAGATGGCACAGCTTGGCTGAGTGGGTACGATTTCCTTGAACCTGAGTTGCAGCCCCTGCGATTTGCAGAACCAAAAACAGTCTGAGGAGTGCATTTACCCCCCTCTGGAGTCCTCAGTGAGCAATGGAGTCTTGTAGATTGGAGTGTCAGTCCTAATAGGTTTCTCTTGAGCAGAGTTTTCTGGATGGGCACTTTGGCCAGATTTCACGGCCAAGTTCACGACGAGATAACATTCAGGGCAGGGAATGTAAATGTCACCAACATCTCCCGTGTTTTCGGTTAAGGATGCAGTATGCTTGATTTCATAGCCTTAAGATCTCCTCTCTTTCTTTTTTGACTACAGCACGAGACGAGAGATACATTGCTCGGGTTCAACATGGTAAACTACAGGGCCTGTAAGAACCTCTGGAAGGCTTGTATTGAACACCACACCTTCTTTCGGCTAGATCGGCCCGTTCCTCCGCAGAAGAACTTCTTTGCGCACTATTTCAGTTTGGGCTCCAGGTTCAGATACTGGTAAGATGTTCCTCCAGTGCTTTTTCTTTATTAAATGGGCCCAAATGTAATGCATTGCTTTCAGGTTTCTAAAGTAAAGATTTTTTTCTGCTTGCCCAATCAGGCCATTCGTTCAGATTTCACCTTGCCCTATCACCTTTTTCACTTCCCTAAACATACAAAATTATGCGTTTTTAAAAAAAGTGCATAGGTTTAAATATATAAATTTGTTTATTAATTATTCGATTGAGTAACATTTATTTAATATTTAAGTTTTATCTTAAAAAGTTATTATTTCATACATTGTAAGTTTATTTACAAATAAAATGTGCAATAGCTGAAAAAAAAATATTATTATTATTATTATTATTATTATTATTATTATATAGGAAACTTAGTCAGCAGGTCATTCTCATGGTTGATAAATAAATGAAAAATAAATAAAAATAGTTGATTTTACAAATCCCCAACATTCCAATTTTGTGAGGCATTCATAAATCCATATAGTTTTATTTATTTTTTTATTTTTAGTCTTGTCATCTGAAGTAGTCACTACTGTGTTGAGGGAGGCCACAGTCACCAAGAGGCTTGACCTTAGTTGACACTAACAAATACTCTAGTAAATCTTGAGAATAAACTTTTGAAAAATTGATGATACTCTTTTAGCCAGTTTTAGATATATGGAAACTAGGAAGAGGAGGTGATCAATAATTCATCTTTTTGGTGGTCACTATAGTATAATAAAACATCTGAAACACCCTGAGCACTAAGAGCCACATATAGAAGTATCACATGTTGTGAAATTGAGAAATACAGTTAGAATCCTGACAAACATACATCTTTTCACAGTGGGAGGACGGAAGCACAATCTGTTCAGTATGGCAAGGAGAAGGGAATCAAGGACAGAGTGTTTGCAAGGTAATGTGAGCTGTTGTACTTCTGAGATTTTGTGTTGGTGACCGGTTTTGCTATAATTCTTCAGTTAATGGTCATTAGCATATTCATTTGTGAACTTTCTTAAAAAATAAACTGCCAGCTGGTGAGTAGGAGTAAGTTGGATCAGAAGGTGAATTTTTTGCAGGATCTCTACATGAAACTTTGAGAGTCATGTTGAGATCAAAGTCTTTTTCAAGTAAGTCAGTTGACTCGGTGGTCACCGTTTTAGTAACACCCACGGGTAGATATTTCCAGTCATGAAAGTACAGCTTGTATTTACTTGAAATATCTGGTTGTCAAGCTTATGTTTTAGTAATGTGTATCAAATCACTGCTGACAACTGTGTGATAAATGGATCAGAAATCATTCTAATATAATCATATAGACTCAAGAATATACACACTTTTGTACTGCTTTGTACTGCTGTATTTTGTGTAAACATTAATACATTGTTTTAAAGACTATGATAAATATGAAGTTCAAAAGAACTGCATTTTATTAAAATATAAATTGTTTAATGAATCAAAATGAACACTTGTTACATGAATATACCTATACAGTTGTTGCATAAAAATATACAGAAATGTCTGTACTGTCACAGAAATGAAATGCAATACAAAATCCAGTACTTTTGTTATGCAGCTTTTTAGAGTCTATTATCTTTCTGAATAGTATTTTACATGTTTAATATTTTATGACCAATACAAAAATGGTGTGCTCCAAAAATGTTGAACTGGAGCGCTACTGCTTAGAAAAATAAAAAAGTAACAACTTTTCAAAAATCTGCAGCAGTTTTTATATTTATATGCTTGAGTTGTTTGAAATGTTAACACATGATAAATTCAAAAGAGAAGTGTAGTCAACCTTGTATGTGATCTGTTTTCTCCCCAAAATAATGATTGGCAGTAAACTGTTCTGTTTAACTTTCAAAGTGGATATTGTTATGACAAGAAAAAAAAGTACAGGACACTTCAGTGTCAATATTTGCTGAAATTTCCATAGAGTGGAAAGAGATATTTCACTAGGGGTTACTGTGTCAAAATGTACTGAGCGCCTGTAGTTAAATATTGAAAATATAAATAAAACATTGTAGAATGATGTCTGTAGTACATAAAGGTAAAATAATAAACTGATTTCAATATTGGTAATCGGTATTAAAACTTTACATTTGAAGGATCAGTTAAAATAATGTCTTGCTTAATAATTAATTTTCATAACAACAACATATTTGTTTCAACGGAATGTTAAAATAACATCTCATTTGTTGTTCTGAAACTTATGGTGTCCATGTAATATGAACATAAAGATGCTCAATGTAATAATATCTTTCTGTTAGAAGTGACCGTAGCCTTTGGCTCTACTGAGGTATTGTGGAAATGAATAAAATGTGTTTCATCTCTAGATCTCCCAGCAAGCCCCTGGGCAGAAAGTTGATGGGTGTGACAGACTGGGAATCAGTGAGCAGGAACTCACTGTCTGAAGAGAGGCTGGAGACCCGTAGCCTGCCCACCCGCTCGCCCCCTGGGACGCCCAACCAGTGAGTGCATCTCTTTTTACTGAAGCACCCAACCTAATGAGCAATGACCCAGTAGGGTGCTTGGGCAGTGAAAAGGGAAAGAAAGATACATATGTAAACTGTATGTGAGTGAATTTGACCGTAACATGTCAGTCATGTTTTGCTCCATAATGCAAAGAAAAATAATAAGACAGTATATATTTCCAAAGGAAATTTTATTTGATCCAAATTTTAGTTAGTGTAATGTTTTTTGACATTATTTATGGTATATCATACTAGCCTATAATTTACTTTATTATATTGTAGGCCTGTCACAATAATCAGTTTTTCTTTTCTTTGTTTGTTTTGTCGTGTTTTGTTTTTATTAAAGATTAATTGTCCTGATTTAATATTAATATTCTTTATTCTTTACTCCCTACCAGATTATGACTTTAAATTTAAAACTTACATAAACCCTTAATTTTTTTTCTTACCATCCTTATTTGAATGGGAAATATGATTGATATTTAAACTGTGCAGTTTATCATGGTTATCTCAAATGATTTTGGTTAGATCAAATATCCATGATCAATAATTGTGACAGGCCTAATACATGATACTCCTTATAGTAACCTTGAATGTTACCGTGCCAAAACATTTTTGTTTTAATAGATAAGAACACTTAGTTTACCTTCATCCAGAGAATTTGTGTTTATTTATAAAACATATTGGCAAAAAAGGATTACAGCGTCTAAAAATGTTCTGTCAACAGTAGGAACTCCTTATTTGTGCAAGAGGGTCCTCGGCTGCGACCTTCTTCCATGGGTCACCTGGTGGACCATGTCATCCATACCTCCCCCAGCCTTCCTGTTTTCTCCAATCACAAATCAGCTTCCTCTACAAAAGCTAACAGCATCAGCCTGGAGTCTACGCCGTAAGTGCTTCCATCCTCAAAAACTGACTTTAGTGATGCTTTTTTATAAATGATGGTGCTTCCTAAGGTTCCTCCTGTGTTCAGACTTGTTTAAGCAACCACATAGAACATGTGGATTATGCCTTTTAAGGAAAAGCCTCATAGTCAGATGTATGAAATACAGATATTTTTATTCAAAGTAATATCAGTGACATTTATTTAAAACTTTCTGTTTCTTAAAAACAAAAACTGTCTTAAAAAAAGAATGCTCCAGAAAACCAACTCTTTTAGCAGACGTTTGGTATACTCATTTTTATTAATGCATTTTAAGTCTTGACTGTTTGCTTATTCGTGCCACTGTGCCACTCTAAGTTATTGAAACATTAAATCATTCAGTTATTATAAACACTATTTGCAGAAGCCACGTAATTTAGTGCAAAAAACAGAAGCTCAAGTCTGTTCCTCAAATGGGAAAAGTGGTTTTACTGCACCAAAACCATCTTTTATTGGCTGTTTGTTTTGTCTCTGCCTTCCAATCACTGCTACCACCCTCTGTCTGCGCCCTTAAATGGCCCGAATGGAAACTAAACGCATGCTGCGCAGTTGTAAAACGTGTTTACCGCTCTCATAGCATTGGGCACAGAGCTTTGGATTTTAACAGTGCATGGTAAACATGTCAAGCTCTTTGTGATCCTCTTGAAAAGGTCTGCTCTATACTTAAGCCTAATGATATTGCCAGTGGCAGATAGGCTATTTGCATGGCATGTGGCTGTTTTGTTGAGCTACTTTAATAGATGTATAACCGCTCATCCCCTTTTCCTTTGTTTTAGGCTTTTAGCTGTTCTAGAAATGACCTGTTTACAGTTGGGGGGAGGATGTCACTACATAACGTGTCTGATAATGGGCTGTGTTGCAGCCTTTTATTGTTCTTAGATTAATTTTAAGACTAATCAGATGTGACACAAAATTGCTTAGATGGATAGTTTCGTTATTCTGTCATTATTTACTCACCCTCGTGTCATTCCAAACCCTATGCATTTCAAAAACACAGAGAAGAACACAAAAAAAGAGATTCAGTTCCCATTGACTTATATTGTATTTTTTGGTTCATATAATGAAAGTCATTGGTTATCAACATTCTTTAAAATGTTCTTATGTGGTACACTGAACAAAAAGTCAATTTGGATAAAAGTATCTGTTAAATGCATAAATGTAAATTGCTTTGGGTAGCCCTGCCCACAGTGGAATCTAATTAGTCCAACATCATCAGATATGTGTTAGGACAAGGTGTGAATTAACTTTTCTTCGCAACAAAGTTTGAATGTGATTAATGTAAGATAGACACTGTAATCAGGAGGTGATACTATATGTGTCATCATTGTCATTATGCTTTTTTTATTATCATTTAGAAGAACTGAATATGAAAACCTATTCTTAACACACAGATGCATGCATAGTTTATATTCCTTAATGCTTTATCTTCGTGTACATTTAAAGAATTAACCAACATGCAGACACGTACGCTTGTTTGTGTCTGTCATGAGATCAGAATGAAGAAATGAACACTTGATGCCCACGCTCAACAGGAATTGCAGAATTTTGGCTTTGCAATGTTATTTTTTGACTGATTTATTACACGAATCTGCTCACAGGAATTATTTGAGAGTCAGACTACTCTGGTTGTGTTGTATGTTTCTGCTATCACTTGCTCTGTGTGACTTTTGACCTGCTCAGCTGCTCTGTATGGGTGTGATATGTTTGGTTTTGAGTCAGAGCGGTCACTTTCTGACACCATGCTGGGGTGAGAACACGACTAGAAGTGAACATAAAAGCCAAACAGGGTCAGTGGGAGCTAACGCACACATGCGTACGCACACACACTTACGCCCCAATATACAAACTCCTGAAAATACATGGTGTACTGTTTATTGGAAGTGTGCACCCAAGTGTGAAAGCTGAAACACAATGCGTTGCATAATTTAGCAGTTCACTGAATTGTCACAGTATAATGTGGTCAGTTAACTGAATGAAATGTATTGAGCTGAACCTGTTTGACGTCTCTGATAGCTGGTTGCTACATCAAAATTTTTGATGAATGTGTTGGACAAAATTGATGGTATTGGAGCTCTTTTATTAACAAGATTTACTTGTGCTCGAGTCAATCCAAACATGTTTGATGTTTAGTTTTTTTTCCTCCATGTAGCACAACAGAGATGTTTTGAAGTATGTTTTTGATGCCCTTTTATTTTTATATTTATTAAAATTTGTCTCTAAATTGAATAGGTCTCCAGAAGGAGTTGAAGGACCACCCCCTGCCCTTCCACCCAAACAGTCCCGGAAGAACCTGAGCCAGCTTATACTGTCCCACTCCCAACAGGACTTGGACAACCACATCAGTGAAATGTACGATGTCCCTATAGCAACCGAAAAGGCCACGGTAAGAATACATCAACCCAGACTGTCTGTGTGCTACTTTGTTGTTCCTCTTTCCAAAGTTGGCATTAATAGTCCTGAGTCCCCTCCCTTCTATGGTGTACCGCTGATGTGGTTGCACTTTCAAAAAGTAATAAAGCTCTTGGTGGTTTGGTGGATGCAGTTCATTGCACATAAATCTTTTTCTGTGCCTTTGTGTGAGTTAATATTTTGAAGGGTTTTTATATCTTTTATCTCTTTTATCTTTTATGTTTGTGAAATCTAATACATTTTCTGTATATAGTATTTTGAATACATAAAATACAGTGTTTCATTCATTATAAAACAAACACAACAAAAAAAATAAAATAAGGGTGACAAAAGATTATTTTTACTTGTGGGGAAAAGGCTAAGCTGTCTTCAGAAGCTGTTCAGAAAATGTGAATTGATGGAAATTGTTTAGTTTCAGTTTCAAATTTTGGGGATGGAATGGACTTTTTAAGGGATAGTTCACCCTAAAATGAAAATCCTTTCATAATGCATTCACCCTTAAGTTATATGTATTTTTTTCCCTCTGGAAGTGGCCATCCAAACAGCTGTTTGACGACCATAGCATAAAAAAAATCACTATGAAAGTCAATGGAAACCAGAAAGCGGTTACTTACATTCTTCAAAATATCTTCTTTTGTGCTAAGCAGAATTTGACAGAATTTCTGAATTTTTGAGGTGAACTTTCCCTTTAAGCAGCTTCACCTGATCTCAAAAGGTTTACATGTCAGTGTGCAAATAACACAGCTTAGGAAGATCTCAAACAATGATTTAAAACATGTTTGAACAGACAGTCAGAACTGTATGAAGGTGCCAAGTCATACACTGCTTTTAAACCGACCAAAACCTATGCTTAAAGGAAATCCATGCAAATGAGCTAAAACCAGTGCAGTGTACTTGAACTGAAACTGAAATGCAAATGTTGACATTATTGTAATTTTTCTCACGCTTAGCCCAATGGAGTCATACCTCATGACAATCTTGTTCTGATCAAGATGAAACCGGATGAGAACGGAAGATTTGGGTTTAATGTGAAGGTAAAATGCTCTGCATCTGTCATTTTCTGTGACTGATCGTTAAAGATTTAATGATTCCATTGCCTCTGTGAAATAATTTTTTTGTCTCTCCTTTTTAGGGTGGCTGTGATCAGAAGATGCCCATTATCGTGTCCCGAGTAGCGCCAGGAACATCGGTACGTTTAACAGGCTGTTTATTGCCATAAATGCTGTAGTATTACCCTTTATAGCGCAGCTGCGATTACAGCTGAAGACAGTAAAGACAGATTCATTGAAGAGTGACCCCTATAGGATTAGCAGTGAACTGTCCCGTATGTGAATGTCTCGTTTATACCTGTGTTCAAGGATTTATGCTGCTCTCCATTCAAAATTGGACATGGAATGTTGATGTTTTATGATATTGATTTTACAGTAATCAGAATCATCATCTAATGGACAGTACTTTAAATTTGATCATTTTCTGTCGTTGTCTCCACTCTAGGCTGATTTGTGTGTGCCTCGACTGAATGAGGGCGATCAGGTTGTGCTGATCAACGGTCGAGATATTGCAGAGCACACACATGATCAGGTGGTCATGTTCATCAAGGCAAGCTGTGAGAGCCACTCGGGGGAGCTCATCCTGTTAGTGCGGCCCAATGGTGAGCACTGGTCTGATACATACACTAGTCTTTTGCTGCATTTATTATTATTATTATTATCAATGTTGAGTCTTTACTGTGAAATCGATTCATCCTTGTTGAATAAAATTATTCATTTCATTTAAAAAGATTTTTTGAATGTTAGTGTATATTCACAATATAAATTCACATAAACAAGTTTACATTGAATTAACCACTATGGATATCTTGGTAATTATTTTGAAATCTTTTTAGACCTCTTTGTTTACATAATCCTTTTATTAGCACTGTAAATGCCTATTATAATTAGGGTTTCCGAACTTTAGTATAAAGACAATATTTGACAACTGATTTATTCACTTTGCATGGTTCTTGTTAGGGAAAATAAATTCCAGCTCTGTAGATTTATCACATTAGCACATTGCCATTACATTAACTGTCTCTCTTTGTGTAGCTATCTACGATGTGGTTGAGGAGAAATTGGAGACAGAACCGGATTTTCAATATATCCCAGAGAAATCTCCCACAGACCCATCGCAGCTGGACCAGGATGCCTGGAGGGACTCAATGCTGCAGTTAAAGGAGGGTCTCAACAGTGCTACTATACTGGCCCAGTTTGATGTGAGTTAACAGACTAATTCTGAAACAAAACAAATGATTTGTCATTTGTTCTCCTAGGCAAAAGAACAGTTCAAGCTCATATGCAATTGTTTATCTAAATTACTAATTTACAGCATTCTCTGAAATCTAGCGCAATCAGGGTTATTCAGGATGTGGTCATATCAAAAGAACTTCCTATTATTTCCTGTCTTTCATCAGGCAGCCCTAATATCTTCCTGTTAGTGTGTGTAGCGCTTGCGTATGTGAAAATGTTGATCAAGACGTGCAGTATATAACTCAAGGAGACATGGTCCTATATAACACTTGTCAGTAACCCCCGGAAGGATTTAAGATACTAGTTCTACAATGCAGAAACATGCATTATTTATGTGCTTAAAATGCATCCCTGCCATAAAGCATCCAGTTTGGGCCAAATTTACTGCTAAATAAAATATGATATATGTTGTATTTGCATAAAGTGCATGGATTTACACGCAAAGCACTGAGTGGAATGTCTTTGAAATGATCCATTATTAAAATGCTCAAATCTGAGCAGTAAAGTGCCATCTCATGCATGAGACATTTAAAAACGCAAATGCATGTCTCTAGAACTAAGAATTGCCTCTTATACAGTACTGTGCAAAAGTCTTAGGTCACTAGTATTTTCACCTACAAAAAATGATTTTAAGTTGGTTATTTCTATCTTTTGCTGTAGTGTGTTGGTTGTAAATATCAGTTTACATTCAAACATTATTTTTGTCATTAGTTGTAATAATGCAGTGAGATTATTGTCTGCACAAGGAGTCTGACAACACACACTGCTCCACACAGAGAACAGAACTGAGACAGACTAAATCCAGAAGAACTGTGGCAATATCTCCAAGATGCTTCAAAAAATTTACCTGGAAAGCTATCTGAAAAACTATGGGCAGGTGTACCTCAGAACAGAAGCTGTTTTACCAAAAGCTGTAATACCAAATATTTATTTGAT
>JAUMHE010000056.1:8647889-8658745 GCA_032359235.1 Enteromius mattozi
AAAATAATGTTTGGAAATGTAAACTGATATTTCCAACTAACACGCTACTGCAAAAGATAGAAATAACCCACTTAAAACCATTTTTTGTTTGTGAAAATACTAGTGGCCTAAGACTTTTGTACAGTACTGTACAACTTATCAGGCACAATCCCACCATTTCTATAGTTAATAAGCCAGTGCATGTTTTGTGAGGGGAATTTAATGGATTTCATAAAAGTGTAAAGGAAGGTTTGAATACTGAAGGTCATAAGATGTCTGTCTGTTAATGAGTTTTCATTAGGATTCATTGGGATTTTCGTAAGACTGATTAACTTTCTTTTATTTTAAAGCAACTGTATCGAAAAAGGCCTGGAATGACAATGTCATGTGCCAAATTACCTCAGAATCTTTCCAAAAACCGCTACAGAGACATCTCACCTTGTGAGTATCGCTGCATGCCATTCCTTTTTACTAATAACCAGTGGAATTGAAAAACTTAAATCAGTTTTTGTTGTTTTATTGTCAGATGATGCAACTCGAGTCATCTTGAAAGGCACAGATGACTACATCAATGCAAATTACATCAATGTAAGCGAATCATAATTATTTTATTATCTCCACCAAACTCAAACACCCAAGGAATGACGGACAGTGAGTAATAGCCTCTCATAATGGTGTTTTGTCATTTTCGCAGATGGAAATCCCTGCCTCCAGTCTTATAAACCGCTATATCGCCTGCCAGGGGCCGCTGCCCAATACATGCCCAGATTTCTGGCAGATGACGTGGGAGCAGTGCTCCTCTTTGGTAGTCATGCTTACTACTCAGGTCGAGCGAGGACGTGTATGTATATCTCTTGATCTTTGACATTGTAACTGTGGTTGTTTCATCTTAACAAAGGAACTATTACCAGCCTTTTTCTTAAATCTCCTTGAGCTTATGTCATTTGATTCCTTTCTACCACAGGTGAAGTGCCATCAGTATTGGCCGAACCCCTCAGGTAGCGCCACATACGGCGGCTTTCAGGTTTCCTGCCAGACTGAGGAAGGAAACTCTGCTTTCTTGGTTAGGGATATGACTCTTACTCACATTGAGGTGAGTTGTATTAGATTAGTTAACGGTCTGAGTGTCTTCTTAACTTGAACCATGTAAAGTTGCAGTTCCTACCTAAAATGATGATTTAGTTGCCTAAAGGGATAGTTCACTTAAAAATAAAGAATTATTATTTACTCATTCTCGTATCATTTTGAAACTATGACTTTATTTAGTGGAACACAAGTGAAGATATTCTGAAGAAATTTGGCAACCAAATAGCTATACAACGTATTGAGTTTCGTTGTATGTACAAAAAACAATGCGATAGACAAAATTAAGTTTTGTAATGACATGATGCATAAATTATGACATCATTTCCATTTTTGGGTGAACTATCACTTTAAGCCAGTACTTACTTGCAATTACTTAACTCCAGGTTCTTGTTTACTGTATTTATTTGTCATGATCCCAATAAATGTTGTTTTTTTTCTGTGTGCTGTTAGAGTGAGGAAAGCAGGGAATTGACCCAAATCCAGTACCTGGCGTGGCCTGATCACGGTGTACCAGATGACTCGACTGACTTCCTGGATTTCGTGGCTCTGGTCCGGAGTAAACGAGCTGGGAAAGACGAGCCTGTTGTTGTCCACTGCAGGTAACTCATATATCTATATCTCAAAGTAGTTTCTAAATGTAGTTATCTAAAGTGAATTACAGTGTAATCAAGTCTTGGCTTACCATTTCCCCTTTTTATCCCTCCCCCTCTCCCTCTTTCATATTCCAGCGCTGGGATTGGCCGGACGGGAGTTTTAATCACCATGGAGACGGCAATGTGTCTGATGGAGTGTGGCCAGCCGGTGTATCCATTAGAAATTGTGAGAACCATGCGGGATCAGAGGGCCATGATGATTCAGACGCCTGTAAGTCCCGCCCACCTTCTTTCTTCCTGTCATTGCCTTCATCAGTCATCCATTGGGTGCTTATCATTAGCTTTCAGTTGCTGGGAAGAGGCGGAATACTACACAACTAATGATGACATATTAAATAAACAACAAAAAAATACATTTACTTGCATTTAAAATGCAGCAGCAGGGTATAATGTTTCCACATCTATAAAAGATGTCTAGGCTGGGACTCCCAGAGCTTGAGACAGTGACGCAGCTGTGATTACAACATGATTTGCTATACCTTAATGAAGGCTGTCTGCCCAGAGGCTGCTGACCATGAGTCCACACTAATTAGACAGCAGGAAAAAGAATGGGGTTGATGCTCAGTGAAAACACTTGCGCACTACATGCCCACTCTGTGCCTTTTCATTAGTGGTGTTACTAGGACATCGCTTTTTCTATTGGTCATCCAATGCCATTCAAATGTTACAATGATTTCTGAAGAATCATGTGACACTGAATACTGAAGTAATGGCTGTTGAAAATGTAGCTCCACCATCACAGGAATAAATGACATTTTAAAATGGATTCAAATAGAAAATTGCTTTGAATTGTAATAATCTGTAACAATATTATTGTTTTTTTACCCCCTCCTGCTTTTATGTTTTGATCAAAGCATGCTTTTCAATGATGTAACGTTTCAAACTCTTGCCAACTGAAACTTTGAATGAATGGTAGTGTATCAAATGTAGTATCAATTATTTGAACACAATTTGCTGCTCTGGTTTCACTTGGAGAATGTGAATGATTTAAAAAATTGACCTGATATATTTTCCATACTTTCATTTCTTCTTTTGGTTTGTTCCACAGTGGTTCTGTGTGCATTCTCCTGTCTCTCTCTCTCTATCCTTCTGTAACTCACTCAGTCACACAGACACAGTCCAGGAATTATGCTCTCATCCCAGTTTCACATACCGCCGTCACACTTGGCTGCTCTTGCGTGATAGACTGACACGTCTTGCATTCACCATGACTTCCTCTCTGTTCTCTGCCTTCTCAGAGCCAGTTCAAGTTTGTGTGTGAGGCCATACAGAAGGTTTACGAGGAGGGCCTGGTGAAACCGCTCAAGTCTACGCTGTACGAATCCAACTAATGCAATGCCAGCTTTTCCCTGAAAATGATGCTGAAATTCACTGACAGGATCTTCTCCACATGATGATGTTACAGCTGCGTGACAGAGTGATGGAGAAGTATCTCGAGCCAGGAACACAGGACATAAACCAAGCACTGCTGCACTTTACGCTGGCAAAGAGACTATATGCCAGGCTTCAACGAGGAAAGAAAGGAGTGAGAAAGAAATCTAACAAAGGTGAATTAGGTACTTGTTGGGACTTTGAGTGTTCAGGGTTTTAACAAATATATATGTTAATAATGAATATAGTGGAGATTGCTGGTGCCATATGTGTGTAAGGGCAGGCCCGTGAATGAATGATTGTTTTTATATGTGGTCACATATTATTTGGAAACAAACACCCACAAATCAATTCACATCCAGGCCTGTGCTGCAGATGAACATTTGTATTTTTATTAGAAATATTTATTGTTTTAGTTTCAATATTGAGCCCTGCTCATTCAACATAAGTAACTACTTACAAAACAACAGTGATCTTTTTTTTCTGTTTGCTTTGTTCTCATTTTTTGGCACAGGATGAAAATCATTTTTATTTATTTTGCTGTCAAACTAAAAAGCTGTCAACAAGGACATTAAAGCACTTTGCATTACAGCTGTGATGCAAAATATCGGTTCGGACTCTCATGCAGAAGTTAAAGGAATGCTAAAATGAAAATGATGTGATTTACTTTAGCCTTGTGTCTTTCCAAACCCATATGATGTTCTTTCATCGGTGGAGTACAAAAGGAGATGTTTTGAAAAATTTTCATGCTGCTCATTTCCATACAGTGAAAGACTACAAGATAAAATGACAGAAAATAGAATAATATTCACTGTATTCTGAGTCTTCTGAAGCCAAACATTAGCTTGTGAAAGGTGTCAATAGTTGTGAAATAAAAGAACCTGTGAGGCTGTAAAATAATAAATTTTGGGCTACCAACCCACAGAAATGAACAAACAGAAGATTCCTTTTAAAATTAGATTAACTCATTTTCTAGATACTCCTCTTATTATGCGAACTGTCATTTAGAAATTTAATCTGCCCAGAGGCAAACATTCCCTGAAAGAATAAACTCCTTGTCGTTTAAAATCAGATATTCAGTTGGAGAGTTTAGTATTCCCTGTATGGGACATAACAAGCTGCATCAATGTTGCAAATAATTTTTTTTCTTGTGTTGTTGTTAAATCTGAATGTTACACACCACAATGTGTCAAATGCAGTACCATGTTGGGGGATCAAATCAGAATTTATTTTTAACCTGTTTATTTCTTGTAGCAGGATATCCCTCTAACATTAGCAAGTGTGTTCAGAGTGTGTGTGTTGTTGTGTTATTGCTGTATGTTTCTGATGTCTGTATGTGTAAGTGTGTTTTGTAGTACTGTTGGTGTGATCTAGGCCTGGTTTGACACATTAGAGCTGGCGTCTGGTTCAGGCTGTTTGATTTTATTTCATTTATTTAATTGAGCCCTAGTTGTCTTTGTTTAGAAGCCATCAAATTAACAGTCAATCTCTCAAATTACATTTCTGACTCATTGCCCAGTTTCACAGGTCATCTCTAGTTAAATGCAGAGTTGAATCCATGCCTGTACTCTTTGTGAGGTACTATCTACATTTACAGTCAATCGTATGACGTTTCTTTGTGGTCATAATTGCTGGAGAACCTTGGTTTTAGGACCAAATGATTCCATTCTATGCTGAACAGGTTACAGGTTTTACCAAAAAAAACATTTAAAACAGGAATACGGCATGGAATTTGGGAGAAACTACACACCTCCTGCCTTGTGGGACAGCACTTTTCCAACAAAGATGTACAATTGTAAACTGGAGTTAACATTTTATTTGCTGCAAATAACAGGAAGGTCAAGTTGTGCCACTTGTCCATTTTTATGAAAATATTATAAAGTGTACATACAATGTTGTATATTAAAAAGAAAATCTTTAAAATAAAAGTAAGGTGTGTGATCTGGGTGTTTTTGTATATGATATATTTTTTGTATTACATTGTACATTTGGTTTCCTCTTTTGAAGGTTTTGGCAGGATAGTTTCAGTAGTTTGCAGCACTGAGTAAACCATTGGGTGGTGCTGTTGGGGAAAAAAACTAATACAGAGCACCTGTAAGTACCTGGCTGCTTGAGGGCTGTTGTGCTAAGGATCTTTTGCTGGTCCAGACGAGCCAGTGGTTCAAATTTACCATAGCTTTTATATTTTTAGCAACTATAATATTTCTATATGCCACATTTAAATATTTTTGGACGCATTTAAAGAATAAAATGCATGTTTTCTTTACAAAAAAAATCAAGTCAGATTTATTTTTTTTAATTAAAACAACAGATGATACATTTTTAATCCATTTGACGAAATCTTATAATTTTAAGTCAAACCAATGCTACGACCAAGACGATTACAATTCATTTGCATACTATAATGTGTTAGCTTTAAAAGTGCTATGATAATTCAGTCTATAGAATGAAATGATATAGACAAATGATGTTGAATTGTGATTAATTTCTCATTATCACTTTCTGGCTATCTACAGTACGTGCATATCATCAGTAATTATTCAGAACCATGTTGTTACCATCTTGTTACTGTACTATGATACCATTACAACACCGGTTTGGAAGATATGGAGGATATGCAGTACACAAAGTTCCAAAATGCTCTCATAAATGTTATTTTTGTGTATAAAACTGGATTTGGAAGTTAAACTAGAATTTTTAGGATGTATTTCTCTAATCTAAATTTTTATTCAGTAACTGATTTACAACTTCCTACCATGTCACAAAATAGCTGATTGTAGTTTCTTAAAATATAGTAAACATAGCTAGATGTTAAAAGTATTGAGGCAATTCTCACTCCGCGCCGGCCCTTTAAATGTAAATCCACTTTTAAGGATTTACGTGACGTCATTTCCTGAGGGAAAACAGCCACCCCACAATCTTTCGGATCTGGAGAACATCAGTTACACTTACCTCCAAAAAACAGAAGGTGGATGGGCCACACCGCGGCGTAGAAGATGGATATTTCAAAACACAAAGTTGTTTATTGATAAGGCCGAGGCTAGAGGACTTTTCTCCACTGGCGGAATACCAGTCAGTCTGCAGTAAGTATCGCTTTTGTCTGTGGTCTGAGGATCAACAAGTGGCTTCGCGCCGCTAGCGCGGTCATCCCGAAGGTGGGCGCGATAGATACTGGGACCACATTACATTAATCGCTACAGCCGTATTGTAACTCGTAGCTATTTGTGTTCTTGGATGAATGCTACGTTTTAGGTCGTTCCGACGTTCAATGTAAGTTGTGCGCATCTTTTTTTCTTGAGCAAACAGGTGTCAGAGGAGTTCAGTCAGTCAGCGCGTGATCGTGAGCCACTCGCTACATTTTAGCTCTAAACCACAAACAGAAACGTTTGACGCTATTTTAAACGGACCACTGTCTGTTATGAAGATTTACCACATTGGAACTATAGTTAGTGGGGGTGAAAGTAATTTTAGTTAACTGCAGTTGTATCCAGAGTCCCATACAAGTAAAACCGTTTGATTTCTGGAAATTATAGTTGTATTGACGTAACAGTTGTGTTTTCCTTAATTGTGTGGTGTTGTTTTTTTTTACAGATGCTTCAGTTGAATGATAGTTACTTATACATTCTGCACAAAATTTTAGTTAAATTTTAAGGAAATAAGGTGCCATCTGTTCAGTAATGGTCTTATTATAGATTCCAGATAGAATCTATATATCTAATATCTATATCTATAGAATCTAATATTATAGATAGAACTGTGGTTATAAGTAAGAACTACAGGGAATTGTAATTTGTAACTGAGATTGTTTCTTTGTTTCAGACTGGACTAACAAATCTTCCTGAACATGCTGAGCTTCCTTCGCCGGACTCTGGGACGGCGGTCCATCCGCAAACATGCAGAGAAAACTCGACTCCGGGAAGCCCAGCGAGCCACAACACACATCCCGGCTGCTGGAGAAGCCAAGTCCATCATCACCTGCAGAGTGTCTTTGTTAGATGGCACAGATGTCAGTGTTGATTTGCCCGTAAGTATGGTTTTCATAAACTGATCTGTTTAGTCTGTTCTTGCCAGTTATACTTGTTGTGATACACTCTTGCTTGGCTGTGTTGTGCAACTCAAAAAGAACACTTAAACTGGTGACCTTTAATTAGGCTCAAGGTTGAATCCTAGGCATTAGTTTTCAGTCTCTGCTAAAACAGAAACTTGCCTACTGAGTCACGTTGATTCTCCGGTATGACAGAGAATGCTCTCCATTGTTCACTGCTGTTTGAGTCTGTTTTCTCATTACATAATCCTGGGAGAAAAGCACAGTGAAACTAGACAGTCTCTGGTGGTGACTAGAGATGTGCTTGGCACTTTTAATTTGACATACGAGTCTTTGCTTTCAACTTTTTAATTTTAATCACCTTGACTTGAACTTATGAGATTAGAAATTCTTTCAAATAAGTTCTTTTGCTTACAACCCACGAGGGAAGCACCCACATAAAATATTTGTGCCAAAGCCTGATGCTGTTTTTACTGTTATGCCTTTACTGTTATATTTTAATGTGACTTTGTAACTTTGCATGTGAAATGAGAAATGGTGCTCTCAGGCTGACCTTTTTTCCTGCCGGTGCATGCATCTATAAACCAGTGTATCATATTTGATACATGAGTTCGTAAGGCCTTGAAGTGATCAACGTTATAAAAACTTGTTACACACAGTCTACTACATGCCTTCTGACCCCGATTTATAGTTCATTCTATTTTAGCAGTAGTAAACATAAGAACTAAATTTATATTCAAAGATACATTTGGTGCAGATATTGTTGAAGAATTAATCAAATATAATCTGTGTGAATATAGCCATTAAGGTATCAAGTTATTCTACTATTAGAATCATGCCTCTCTCTGTGTGTCTGTATGAAAAGGCCTGCATAAATGAAATGTGCTAACGTGTGACGAAGCTGCATGTTCAGGCAAAAATATATATGAAGGGACCCTTACATTTACTGAACATAAAATTAAGACCTCATGACTGCCTCGTGAACCCTTAATAAGAACAAGTGTAGTAAATGTATAGAACACGCCTTAAAAAAACTGTATAAAAGATTCGCTCTGCAGAGGCTTCTCGGCTTTATTCTCTTTGTAATAAAGTCTATCCTTATAGCATCAAAAACCCCAGACTGAGTGTGGTTCCTCAGAGCAATGGCAGAAGCCACTACAATATAAGTATTTCTGCACCAAATTGCATATTTGTCTCAGTTTAGGCTTCTCAATCTTCTTTATTTTCCTCTTTCTCTTCTTTAAGTGTTATCTCCATATTGTCATTATATAATATAACATATCATAATCTTCATTAAATGTGAATTTTAATTGTTACTTTAAATGTTAATAATGAATATATATTTCCTTAAGCAATGACTAGGTTATGCTACTTCATTAGACTAGACAAAGATTACATTTGTTTTTACCTAGGCTATCTACATTTGACTTTTTTTAAGTTGTTTTTTGCATTATTACTTGAGGTTTGACTCTGACTTGTAAAACTGTATGATGATTCAGGGTGTGCCCTCAAGCCCAGGTCTCAGAGATATGACCCAGATGCTTGTCATTCTGTTTACTGATTAGCTGTAATACCATCATCCCTCTTGTAGCATGTGGCCATTGGACTGTGTGGACAGTGAATGACTTGATCCCCTGAGCTTCTTTATGTCTCTGTTTACAATGTTGCTGAGCCTCTGTAAGGTATTTCCTTGACCTCCACCTGAATGTGTTACAGTAGGTGTGATGTATGACTGATTGTATTGTGGAACTCATGAGTGTTTTGCATTTCTCCTTTTCGTTCCTAACTAAAGTACAGTATTCCCACTGAGGCCCTGTTTACACCTGGTATTAACATGTGTTTTTGTCGATCTGATCACAAGTGGACAATGCTAAGCACAGGTGTAAGTGGGGTATAAAATCTTTTGAGCCTTTCACATCCAAAGATCGGATTGCTGTTGTAGTGTAGACACGCATTTGGTCGAATGCATTCCAACAGTTACTAAAGGCCGCCTTCTCTCAGCCTATTGAGCAAACATGTAAACATTGTGGTTTGTGTTGCTGGGAAGCACCTTGTCAAACAGTGTTTAGACATTGCCGGGTTGAACCAGGGCTGGACTATAATCGATATTATGCGAATCTCGTCAGTAAAGCCTGTCCTTTGATTAGCGGTAAATCTCCATCACCTGTTTTCAAATGGAATGCCAGTTAATACACAGAGCCGTAGATCACTGACAAGCTACGCAATATCACGTTCATTTTTGCGGGTGATTCATTGGGGTAGCTTGTCAGTGATCTATGGCTCTGTGTATTAACTGGCACTCCATTTGGCGCCCAGCCCTAGTTTGAACTAGAAAGTTTATTTCGAAGCATTAGCATGAGTCCGTATCGTTCGACGAGGTCTTGCAGCTAACACTGAAAGTAGCTGCTCTCCTCGTCTTTTTCTGTTGTCTCATTTTGTGACAGTTGTGTTATCTTATTCTGTCTGCTGGATCGAAATAACTGAAAAACCCCAATCAGTGGACAAAAGAGTCTTCTTTGTCCACTTGCATTATACACTTGCATATACTGTATAACAAATTTAGCAGGTTTCCTTGGAATTTCATCTGCTGTCATTTTGAATGCATTGACAACTTTGAATGACCTATATCTTAAAATAACCATAGAAACCATTAACCTGCACAATCTACTTTTTTGCATCAGTGGTTTTCAACCTTTAAGACTCTAAGGCCTGCCGTTTAACAAGGCAATATGTAAAGGTCTTCCTGTCTGTTCTCATATGTACCTCTGGTGTTTTTGTAAATTTAAAATTAATAGTCAGTACTGTATCACAGTGGGAAACAAGTAAGAAAATAGGTCCATAATATTATGTCTTAAAAATAATGTGTATTTCTCAGTTCCTACTAGAAGCAAGACATAATGACCAGATAATAGCAATTCACTGCACAGAAAATACAAATGATTAAATAGAATATATTAAAACTTGAGGTTAGATTTTAACTAAAGGCATAAATATATGTGACCCTGGACCACAAAACCAATTTTTCAAAGTTGAGATTTATACATTGTCCAAAAGCTGAATAAATAAGTTTTCCATTGATGTATTGTTTGTTACGATAGGACAGTATTTGGCCAACTATTTGAATATCTGAGGGTGCAGCAAAAAAAAAAAATTGAGAAAATTGCCTTTTAATGCTGTCCAAATGTGGTCCTTGGTAATATGCATTTCTAATCAAAATAAAATATATTTACGGTAGAAAATGTGCAAAATATCTGGAACATGACCTTTACTTAGTTTATGAACAATTTTGACCCATAAATGTATTTCGAATATACCTATGTTTGTTTTGTGGGTTTGCATAGATCGTTTTTTTGTTACCTTTTTATTTAATTGTTTGCCATTTTATTAATGCAGTGTGGAAAGTCTAATTGATATTAGTGGTTTACTGAGGGCACTGGGTTATGTTCCTCTGGTTTGATAAAGATCAGTGTGGTCTCTGGGCTGGTCACTGGAGATTACAAATGGCATGTTTGAGGCTTGGCAAGGAAATAACAAATGCAAGCGGTATTCACATGCCCTAGTAGTTTACTCTAAGATCTTAATCTGCCTTTATTTTCCCTTTGTTCTTATTGTAGATAGCTGGCACTATTTTGTTGTTGTTTTAAAGATGTGCTATACGCAAGGGAATGATGAGCATAAACTGAACTAGTGGTGACTGATAAATCAGAGGATGAGTTCCAAAC
>JAUMHE010000056.1:8658845-8679967 GCA_032359235.1 Enteromius mattozi
GATGTGCTATACGCAAGGGAATGATGAGCATAAACTGAACTAGTGGTGACTGATAAATCAGAGGATGAGTTCCAAACCGCATAACAAAGAGTAAACAACCCCACCAAAGACATCAAATGAGCAGATGCAAGTCTACATCACAACTTAAAAAAAACAAACCAACAAAACCCATCAATAATTAAACCTAAAGGAGGTTTTTGGCAGGATATTAATTCTACACTATACACTTTTAAAAAAGCATTGCAAATACTAAATTCACTTAATTTTATAATGTTGTTGTTTTTTCTGGTATCCCGTTTGTACAATTTAAGCACCAAAGTACTAAAAACCAACCATGGCATATCTCTAGAGGCAACAAACTCATTGTATAGTACTATGCAGTTGGAAAAGACATAAATATCTTCACAGTTTGCAAGCTGCACAAACATGCATTGACCATCTGGTGCATCTCCAAGGAAAAGCTTTTCGAACAGTCACCCCAGATACCGGGAGATACTGAATCGCTGTTTCACTGGCCAGTGTGGAGGTGGAGGATTCAAGTTGACTTAAAGGGATAGTTCACTCAAAAATGAAAAATGATCCTGTCTTTTACTCATATAGCATACTATAAGCATATAAGCATACTAGGTGTATGTGACTTTCTTCTTTCAGACGAATCCAATCGGAGTTATAATAAAAAATGTCCAGTCCCCTTCATGCCTTTGAATGGGTTTAAATGGGTGATAGTCATTACACTTCGGAAGACGTGTAGTGCATCAGAGGGAATCAGACACTTAAGATTTGATCGGAACATTGAAACATGAGAAGCCGAATTCCACAAAGAGGCCTCAAGACAACAGGAAGTCATAAATCGGCCCATGATCCCTTGTTGTCTGCCTGATGCAAGCAGATCCAACAGACATTGTCACAGGACAGCTTTCAACATTTACACAAAAGAACACTTATTGAGAATCCCAACTCAGGAAGGAGATTGTCAATATTGGGCAAATAACCAAGATAATGGTCAAAGACATAGGACATCATTATCATTACATGGGTAAAATAATTAAAGATTACAGGACCAGACTGAAATTTCTGATGAAACCTTTAACCCCTGGTCTTCACAAAAACTGCCCTCACATTCACAGAACTGGCACAAAATTGCTTTTTCATGCCTATCCAGGCTCAAAATGCACTAAATTGGACTTAAATCACTGATATGCATAACTGCATATTATATGTAACCCACACCTTGAACTATCATGTGTTAATCACTCATTGTATAAGTATTTTGAATAACTATTGAATGGCTGATAGTTTAAAATCCGTGTTTAAAAAATGGTTTTACTTCAATCTTCTTGCTTGAAATGTTTCTTTCCACCAATTCTTAGTCAAATGTATCATATTCATGTTATAGAGATCATGTCCAAACTTATATTCTTATATAACTGATTGTGACTGATTAGATAACATTTGGATTTATGATTTGGGGAGGAGAAATATCACCAGACCCTGAGCTAGAATGATATCTACTGGTTAAAACACTATTTTGGGATGTGTCCAAAGATAAATTTAAAAGCTCTAGACACGATTCAAATGACGCTCTTAGCCTCAGCTTTTGTAGCCCAGTTTTTAAAACTATGCTCTTTGCCACCTTTTGCGTTCTTTAAGAGCTGTTCCCCGTGCTCCAGCGTGCCTGCCTGCTGCTGCCTAGCCACAATGAGAAGAAAACCAATCTAGTCTCGTTACTTTATTTCTTTACTTTCTTTTCTTTCCATGAGAGTTTGTGTAAGTTAAGTTTTACCTGTCGTGTCTCCAAGTCTCCGACTGCACCGCGTCAAACTTCAAAAGGACCGCGACTCGCTTCTCCTTCAGCCACTGCCCAATCATCAGCCTCCTAAGACTTCCACAACAACTGACTTCCAGCCAATCAGCAACCTCGGGAAACCCCTTTCTGCAGCGAGGACCACAAAAGGAATCCCGTAGCACAAAGGCAACGCAAGTACAAACCTCCAGATTCAGGCTGAACTGGTGAAATTTATATAAATGTTATCCTCATTGACGAACTCAATGCGAGAGTTAATCTTTTGATTGATGGTTGTTCAAGTCAATGCATAAGCACATATTGCTGTAAAATTGGGATTTCACATTCTCATTCTCTTAAACTCACTCTTTCCTCACTTTTTCTCTTCCTGCAACTCGTATGAATGTGTGTGTTTATGTGTTAGTTCCTATAAACAGTATTCAAGAAGCTACTGTAAATTGCTGTGTGAACTGGTGACATTTCAGTACTTGCACCTTTAAGTGAATGTTGTTGTTGTCAGTCCCAAAATCTGACCGTGCGAATGTTTGTGCAACTTCTCAGATTTTCTTCTCAGAGTTTTAGCATGCTGACAGTGTTCTATGAGACAAACATTGCTCTGGTATTTGAAGTGGCAGTACATTAAAGAGGATGCATTTGGAAACATAACTGAAACATATCAGCATGGTAAACAAACTAAAAAATAAAACTCCAAAGCAGACATGAGAGCACTGACTTTTCATTTGTTATTCAGAACTGATAAATATATTAATGAGAGAGGGTGGTGAATGTGGGTCCAAAACAAACAATTAAACCTAGTGCTACTTTCTGTCCAGCTTGCTGGAAGCACACTGAGGAATGTAACTGCGCCTCCAAAGGCTGTATGTTGGCCTAGCAGCCTGGAAAACCTCAGCTGAACAATGTGAGTCCTGAGCCTGGGGTTCACTCAAGCACACAATGGTCTCTTTGTCTGCATTCTTGCAGCTCGCTGGGATGCTTTGTACACTATGCCAACTCACTGGGGCCTGCGTGAGCATCCGGTGCTGTTCGCCTGGACTATGGCTAAACTGGCTGTCCCAACCCTGAGTGCGGCAGTTGGTTTGGACACTTGCGTGTCAGCGCTCTTTGTTTCATACATTGAGATGCTAGCATGGATGTACATGTCCATAAACTACTCTGGGTGCTAAAAAATGTGTTTAGACAAACTATGCTAAGGATAAAGGGGTTTGTTTGTCTTGGATCTTGTGAAAACAAGAAATTGAAACTTATAACTCACTTTGATTTACATCAGACAGTCCATGAAATGACCCCTTTGTTAATCGCCTCTAGTAGTAACATTTATCACTTGCTGAAGTCCAACCTTGAGAAATGTTTGGCTATTCCTCTTTTTGTTTATATCTTTAGTGGTCATGGGTCAGGGGCTTCCTTCGTTGTGAAGCTAGACTTGCAATCGCTGGCTTGATAGGATGCAGAACTATACTTTGAAACTAGACACAGTTGATGTCAAGTGGTTGAGTTGTTGAGGCTTTTTCAGACAAATTCAAAAGAGTTCCTTGAGACTTTATGTACCATAGATGGATGGAGTTTTTATATTTAAACAGAGCATTTAAAACACACACACACACTTTAAACTGATTCTAAAGATCTGAAGGTTTTGCTTTAGATGTTTGGAACAAAGCAATGGTTTTAGTCAAAGCTAGATTTTTAGCTAAACCATATCCACTGAAATGTGTCAGTGCCATTAAAAGCCAGAACATTTAGTTCCAATACACATACTTGGTTCTAAACGAGGTTTGCGTAATATTACATACTTTAGTATCAGTTTAAAAGCTATGCATGTGAGGCAATGGAGTGTTAGGATTGAAATCATGTTCTCTCTCTCTCTCTCTCTCTCCAGAAAAAAGCCAAAGGTGCAGAGCTGTTTGAACAGATCATGTATCACCTGGACGTTGTCGAGAAGGATTACTTTGGCCTGCGCTTCATGGATTCAGCCCAAGTCCCGGTAAGAGCAAAAGGATTTCTAGATAGTGGATGCAAGATGTGCTTTGATATTTCAGCTGATTTGATTGATGTGCCTGCTATGTTTAAATAGTCAACACTTGCTCACCTCCTGTGTGAATGGTTGTATCATGATTACACCAGAACACTTCTGTTGTAATGTGCAATGAACATACTTTGCAGAAAGCTACATGCAAATGAGGACTGCAGCATTTCACAGTTCAAACTTACAAGGGAGTTAGTTAGAGGTGTGGGGGAAGGTTACTTAAATGTTTGCGGGCAGTGACTGGTAGCCAATGAAGTCGAAGAGAGTTGTAACATGCACTCTCGATCTGATGTTATATGCCAGTCCTCATTGACTGGGTGGTCTTCATGATGTGGTTTGAGTCAAACACAACTCCCAGAATTCCTGACTATTTGGATGCTGTTTTTATTGCTAAATTATTAGATGTTTTGGTGCATTCCCAGCTTGAATTGTAGACAGATTGTTACTGCACAGGAAGTAAAAATCAGGAGCTTTTTCTCAATCACATTTTATAGAAAATATATATAATATAATATATAATAATTTTGTTTTTAATATATATATGTATATATAACTTTGTATGTATGTGTACTTATATATTCATTTTCCTTTTGTAGTGTCACTTGTTTAAATTTTCTGATGATTTTCCAGTAGCAATCATCATTGAATAACTTCTGTTCTACTTGTTAAAAAGAGCTTCAGTAAGCACACTCTGATAAATGTTTTGTTGACAGCTATGTACCTTTTTAAGAGTAATAAAATATTGAATCTGCAAAGAGCAGCAGACAGAGCTCAGACTAGTGCAGAGTCTTACGTGAAAGAGGGAGGGAAGAGCGTGTGAGGAATGTGTGGGAGAGATCGAGACACTCTATTCTTCCATCAGCATGAGTGCCTCCACCCTCCCTCCCTCCACATTGTTCATGCATCACCCCGTTAGAACGGCCCAGCTCAATAGATGGGACAGAATTTTCTAGTGTTTTCAAACCAGAGTATGAAAACACTTTTTGCCCACTAGCTAAAGTGACTGATGAATTACTGAATGAAAAGAAATATTATTATTATTATTATTTTTTTTTTTTTAACCAGACATGTTGTTAAATATAATAATGTCTTGACTAAAAACATCAAAAGGACTATCATGAGGTTAATATTTTTCATATTTTATTTGCAGCAAATTTATGAGTCTCCATTTCCTTAAACATGTGACATGTTTAATTTTCTTACATTTGCAGCACTGGCTTGATGTCACCAAAAGCATCAAAAAGCAAGTCAAAAGTAAGTAAAATACTGTTCTTACTACTGAACTCACATCTTGGTGGATGTTGTTTTGTACAGGTTTGATTAGATGAGCAACTTTAAGGCCTGATTCAATGCACTCAAGCACTCCTCCATACAGAACGAATTGTGGTTATTTATTTACCCAGAAGCTCTGTTCCAAATCTTGTGGGCTGCTATGCCTTGTGTTATCAAGGTAGGCAGCTCACAAGTATTGGGAACAGAGCAAAATTTTTCCTTAGTACTCTCAGAAATATCTGTTTGTATAAGGTTAATGCTTTACTATGTCTGTGAAGGGCAGGTAATGATGAACCATGCATGGAAACTCTTTGTATTTCATCATCCACATGATATTCTTCCTGAAATTCTGTTTCTGTTCTACAGTCTTTAGTGGTAATTCATTATTTTTTTTACTCCACTTGCTGTACACTTTTTGCACTGGAAACGTAATTTCTAGTAAGGCATTTTGCCTTGTTGACCATGTTATGTTCTCTGCCTTTTGCCTTGTTTCAGTTGGACCACCATACTGCCTCCATATGAGAGTAAAGTTCTACTCCTCAGAGCCCAACAACTTACATGAGGAGCTAACAAGGTACATCCTGTTTATACCATTACCAATTTACTAATATCACACAACTGTTTCACTCACTGCTTTCATCTTCATTATCTCTTGTAGATATCTTTTTGTACTACAGTTAAAACAGGACATTCTCAGTGGCAAGTAAGTGAAGTTATTTTGAATGGTCTTGAAGGTTAAAAATTCATGTTATTTGTCTGCTTATATATTTAAGGTTGGCTTACATGAAATGTGTTTTTGAGCAACGAGTTGTCTACATTGACTTAATTCGTAAATGTACAGTGGCCTACCAGAAAAGTTGTCTGGATGTATTGTTGCAAAAACCTTTCACATCTGACAAAAAAAAAAAAAAAAAAAAACTTTTATCAACCTTAACTTTCTGAAGACTTTTGTCTAAATACATTGTGATCCCCTTGTTTGTTCCAGGTTAGAGTGCCCATTCGACACAGCAGTGGAGTTGGCTGCATATGCTTTACAGGGTAAGTGACAGAAATGTATGTTTCTTAAGATCAATTCAGAAAATCTGTGATTAACACTACCTTAATAAAGGTTTTTTTTTTTTCGGTGCTCACATGATATCAAAATGATAGATTTCTCAGCTAACCCAGTACTACACCAATTAATTAACTGTTAATATTTTAAAAATAGACATGAACAGGTATACGAGATGTCAAATAGGTCATGTAAGACGTGTAAGACTTACTCTTTGATATTTATTGAAAGGGAAAGAAAAACCAGTTTGTGATTTAATGTAAGAATCTTTTGAGTATGAAACATACTTTAATATAATGTCCATATTTTAATGATACTAGACAGCATTTCTATTCAGAAATATTTTAAAAAGGTTTCTCCTGAAATAATTGTAGAATTTTTGTCATATAGTAAGTTGAAAGACTCTAATTGTTTTTGTTGTTTTGTTTTTACTGTTATTTTAGTTTATATTTTAATTTATGTTTTTCTTGTATGATGACTTCTGAGGTGAAATTGTTAAATTATTGCAAGAATATTAATGGAATTGTTTGATTGATGTAGTTGAATTGTTTTTGCCATGAATATATCCATTGCTGCTGACATGGCAATAAATCGTAAGTAAAATAAAAACAATTCTTAGCCTGTTCCAAACTTCTGCAGCATTTTGGGTCACAGAGAAAGAGGGTGGACAAGAGTTTAAAACTTTTCTCTCTCTCATTCTCAAAAATAAATGACATCTCATTAGTGTAGGTCTGAAAGAAAGGCCCCATAATCCCCCTCTTCCTACTGTGTTCTGATCTTCTACATAAATGCACAGCACTGTTCTTTCATTTAGAAACATTTTTTAATGCTGTGTTTGAAACAGTCATGTGATCTCAAGTTTTGAGGGTCATTTCGGGACATGTTTTATCTTTTGTAGAGAATGATTTGTCCTTTTTTTCTGATCGTCTCTGCTGTGGAACAACTTGAACTAAGTTGTAACAATATAACGAAGGGCACAACCACAATATTTTTCTATTTTAAAAAAACAAAAACAGTTCAGGCCATAAAGGAGCATTATGTCCTAATAACGTTCATTTTTAAACAAACAAAAAAAAATAATCAGCTGATTTCTTTTGTTGTTGTTGTTTTTGAGCTGTGCAACCTTTGTTTTCCAGCTGAATTGGGTGATTGTGACCCAGCTGAACATGGACTTGACCTGGTGTCAGAATTCCGCTTCATCCCAAACCAGACAGAAGAAATGGAAGCAGCTATTTACAACATGTGGAAGGAGTGCAGGTATAAATAAGAGAGCTCATTCTATAAAAAACACACCTCCTATCCGCACATGGGGACTTCTTTTAAGTAAGTGTTTAGAGAGGAAATATAAATGTAAAACAGGAGAACGAATGTCAATGTGTGGGTCATCACCTCTGACTCTTCCTGGATCTCTCCTGTCTACTCAACCAAAGCTCTACTGTTGACCCTGAACACTTTTATATGTGATTTATGACCCATCACTGTAACCTCGACAAGTTGTAATGTACAGCAGATGTGCAGCAGCTTGGGTTGTTTCACTTTCTTTAAATTTTGCTCTACCCTCTTCTTTGCTGATGTTGCAGGGGCCAGACGCCAGCACAAGCTGAGATAAACTACCTAAATAAGGCCAAATGGCTGGAGATGTATGGAGTGGACATGCATATGGTCAAGGTATGCATTTGAAGGATGCAAGAGTTTGTTAAAATCAGAATCTTGAGGGGGGCTGTCTTCAATCCGGAAATATCCAGAAACTTATCTGTTCTTTATGTTGCCGTCTCCTCCAGGCACGAGACGGAAATGAATACAGCCTCGGTCTGACCCCCACCGGAGTGCTCGTGTTTGAGGGGGAAACTAAGATTGGCCTGTTCTTCTGGTAAGTGCTCCCTCAACAGCTTATAATAGCTGAAATGTGTGATTAGTGTGATCTCCCTCCTCTGTTTAAATGTTAAACAAAAATATTAAACAAAAGTATTTAAAACTTTCCCTGTTTTGCTAATAAACATTAAGTACTCATTGAATGTTTAAGTAAAATGCTCTGAGATACATGATTTATTTAGAGATTGTATCTGTTGGTTCTGAATGGATATACCAAATCAATAAGCTTCAAGAAGCTGTGGTTTATAACAGCTAAGGGGTGTTTTTATTGTTGTTTAGCCTTGCTAAAACCCACTTAGCTGTTATAAATGCACTAGAAACCACAGCTTCACCTAGACTGGATGCTTTTAAAAAGGTTATTTCAGCAAATAAAATGTAATGATATTAATAAAAAACATTCTTCCACCAAACAATGTAGTTCCTCAGAAATGGTTGTGGTTGCAACAAAGTGGTTGCCGAGCAACACACAGATGCAGTAACAAAGAGGTGCATGTTTTTCGAGTAATTTACAACCGCTTCGAATGCGGCTCAACCAATCAGAATCAAGGACCGGAACTATCCATTTAATAAAGTGCAAATTTTATTTGTGCAGGTCTTAAAGGTTGTAAAAATTCTTAAATTTGATTTTTAAAAACTTGCAGACACTTTTTCAATATTTGTCCTTCAGCTGTTGTCATACTTAAGTAAATGTAATGGCAATGGCCTTTTTATCTAAAGCAAACTGGTTTTCTGCACAGGCCCAAGATCACGCGCCTGGACTTTAAGAAAAGCAAACTCACCCTGGTGGTAGTAGAAGATGATGAACAGGTAATGCAGGAGACAGAAGAGGTAAAGACACATCTCAGGCACACACAAACACATGAGTTCACACATCATCAAAAACAGTATGAACATTGATTGTTTTAAGTTCTCTATGGTGTGCATTTGTTTATGCTACCATTGCGATATAGCAAGATCTTTTGCAGTTTATATTGTGATGTGAAACGTGTCTGTGCATCCGGGAACAAACCACTTTGTGTGTAAGAAAGTGTGTGTATGTGCTCTTGCTGAGACACTTGGCTTCTCTCCAGCTTGAGTTAATAAACGACAGTCTCCCTTCAGGCATGCCTGGCCTCTGAAACACTTCACACTTTATAAAGCACTGGAGCTGTGAATGTGTGGACAGAACTGCCCATCACTGCCCAAAGTTTGAAACTACAATAACAATGTCAATCATGGCACATGATGGTGTCAGGCAGCCAGTAAAGGAGTATTTTGAAGGGGCTTAGTAATTAATTCCAGCGTTAATTCATTCAGTGGACTGTGACCAATAATATGTTGTTTGTCGCAGAAAAGTGTCACCATATGATGTTATTAGTAGTCTCTGTCCTGTATAAGATTGTACAAGGTCTCCTTGAGTGGTACAGTATGGTACAGTATGTCATTGCATATGTTGTGCCTATGCAGTAAAACTGATAAAAGCTTCAGACAGAATTTGATTTTGCTTAAACAGGGCAGAAATTAGATTGAGCAACTGGATGTATGTTTTTTGCCTTTGCTACCAGTCAAAGACTGCAGAATGAAAGCTGAGATAAATGACACTCTTGCTTTGGTACAAATCCTAATGAGTTGTTTCAAACACAGCGTCCTAAACTCAATGGAAAATCATCAATGACTGCTTTGAAACACTCTGCATCAGCAGTAACTGAAGTAGCACATTTTTGTGTCTAATAATATTTTTTTACCACATTGTGCAGCCCTGTAAACATTCTATTTAGATTAAATAGGGTACACAATTATTTTTTCAAAGTTAACTGTCTAGCAAATAAGGTTATGTTAATCATGTAAAGAAGGTGTCACTTTTCCCAGAGGTTAAGCCCAATATGTTCTTAACATTTGTCATGTTCTTGATTTTAAATTTGTATGCTTTCTTTATTCCTTTTGTAGCACCAGAGGACAGTTTAGTAGTACTTTGCTCTTATATTTTGACTTCTGCTGTAGGGGAAAGAACAGGAGCACACATTTGTTTTCCGCATGGACCATCCAAAAGCTTGCAAGCATCTGTGGAAGTGCGCTGTAGAGCACCATGCCTTCTTCCGCCTACGCGGCCCGGTCCAGAAGGGTTCAGCCCGTTCTGGGTTCATCCGCATGGGCTCACGTTTCAGATACAGGTAAGTTTTTCTAGAGTTATTTAGTCACTTGTCCATTAAGAGTGGCACATATTAAAATGGAGAAAAAAATCCTACATTCTTGGGAAAGAAACTGACAGCTTAGCATACGTTTAAGCCAGCAATTGTGTGGCAGTACCCAATAAACATTGTGGAGGGAAGTTTTGCATGGCCAAAAACAAACAAAAAAAAAGTTTTGTTGGAAGCAGCCATATATTAATGTTTCCTGTCATTTTCTGTGTTAGAGTTAATAATTGAGTACTAATTTAATGGGTTTAACTTATTTGCAGCTCTTAAAAGCGTCTACCTTTCCATCTGCAGTGGCTTCAGGTGTTCTCTTTTGATTTTAGAATAAACCCTTTCTAATCATGCCCAGTGGTTAGTTGAATGTTACTTGCTTTTTCCCTGGTTTGAGACAAGACTTCCTGTTTTTCATAGGTCCTCCTAACAATATCTGCTGCTAAGTTGTAAATCGTAGCATGGCCTGTGTGTTTGTGTATTGGTTGTCCTTACTATGGAATTGTATCTTATCTCCAGCTGCCAGCCTGGAGCATTGACACTGTCCAGTTAAGCTCCCTATTGGCCAGGCTTTTTGTTTGCCTGCACTTATTTTAGCACTTACACTCGCTCCAGAATTGAACTATTTTTTTTTTAATATGTATCCTTGATACATTTCACCTATGTATCTTTTTTTTTTTTTTTGCTTGTTTAATTGTTTGCTAATGGTGGTTGGTCTGTTTATTCTCCAAAGAACAGTGGCTTTTTTCTTTCAGACAACAGACAACTTTCATTGCACTAAGCCTGTAAAAGTAAATGCCTGCAGTCTTATCTAGTCAGCAGGGATTTATCAAGAAGTTTTTAAAGATATGTGTGTAACTGACTTCTTTTATTTGTGGGAAGTGGGAAGACAGAATATCAGACAACTAAGGCCAACAAAGCTAGACGATCTGCTTCGTTTGAAAGAAGACCAAGTCGACGTTACTCTAGAAGGACCATGCAGAACAGAGGTGAGAGGAATGTCCTGTGTTGTATTGGGGGATTAATATATTTAAAAACATAATAATTATTTTGTATAGGGGAAATTTTTCCACATTTATTTACTTATGCACTTATTCTTTTGATCCCAGCAAGTAGCTTAATAGTTCAATTACAATGAACCAGTGATCACTTAGTTGCTTTTGTTACTTTTTATTTTTTCTCCAGATGTCTTTGTGCGTTCTATGTCCATTTTTGCTTCCTATAAATAGTTTTAATCTAATCTGCTTTTGTTTTTAGCAAATCCTTTTTCAAATTTTCTTTACTGCTTTAAATCACATACTATTTTAAAGCCCCAACACTGATTCACTTCCATGCTCATTATTCAGCTTTGTGATCTTACATAATAACATGCTTATTTTTTGTTTCCCCGCAGGTCCTAACAAATTCTTAGAGTAAGTATTTTACATTCCTGCTTTGTGCAATGGAATTCTTATGGCTCTCGTATAGTGATGAGGTGACTTCCTGTTTCAACATCAGTCATAAAGTATGTGTCATTTGAAAGCACATAAACACTATCTCTGTTCATATCTGTTCAGAGCTTCTATGGGCTCAGCTGTGTTACTATAACCAGTGTATACTAGTTACTATACTAGTATTACTATATAATGTAGTGAGTATAGTGACTGTTATAACTGATGAATAATTGAATGCCCAGAGCTTTCTTAGATAATTTTTTTTAATACCAAAATGGCCAATAATGCAGTTATTTTTGTATTTTGAGGTGCTTTTCTGAATTGTTGTACAAGTATTGTAAAATTTGTTTGACATTACAGAGATGCTTTCAAACCATGACATTTATTCTGAGTTGTTTTAAGCCTGGTTTGAATTTAATATATGACATTTAGTATTACTACTACTGTTTTTTTAATTCTTATTCCATGGGCAAAATGCATCACTAGTCTGTCAGCTTAAGCGCATGCTGTCAGACTGAGTGTTCCACTTTAGTCTTATAAGCACCCCTACTTAGACTGTGATGCAGCTGGTGTTAAAGTTTCAGACGTGAACAGCATCATGTGCTGGCAGGTGCTGATTTATGGGGAACTTTCAAGACTTTTCATGCTGTGACTAATACAATAATGCTTCACAAGTGTTATTGTTTTACTCATTGCATTTTTAAAGATCTTGTCACATGCTGAAAACAACATCAGGAATATCTTGGCTCACAATTCAGTGTTGGTTTGACTTGACCACGTTTTCTGGTCACCTTCTTAAGTCAGTCAACAGTACCTCATAAACCTTGATATTAGTTTTAATATCACTTGAATTTTCTTCTTCTCTTCCACAGTAACCACAATAACGGAGTGAGTCCAAGCGTAGAAACAAAGGTAGAACCTTATTTCTCTTAAAGAAAAATACAGATAATACTGGTAATAAGAAATGTTTTTGAGCACCAAATCAGCATATTAGATTCATTTCTGATGGATCATGTGATGCTGAAAAGTGGAGTAATGACTGCTGAAATGTCAGCTGTGCAATCATAGCAGTTATAAATATTTTAAAATGTATTACAGTAGAAAACACATTTTAAATTTCACAAATATTACCATTTGATCGTTTTTGATCAAATGAAATACAGCCGATGTGAGCATAAGAGACTTAAGGGGAAAAAAAAACTTTTGAAACAATTTCACTTCACTGTATTAATAAGGTAAATAAAATGTTAATTATGAATTTGATACTCATTGACTCATACATTTGGTAACTTATTAGTATATACTGCATATTTAGCTCATTTGACTTGGAAAGGCTGTTTTGCTTTTGAGTTCTTGCAGGACCTTAATGCATCCCACACTTTCTTTTTCTCAGCCCTCCCATACACGGCCTCCCTGGTCCGGTATGCCTGTGGTCAGCAGCCCACCCTCTGCACCGGGTCCTATGGAAATCGAAACCCTCCCCAGGAGCCCCGGAGGCAGCCAATCGGACAAGAGGAGGTGAGCTTCTCACAATTTTAATGCAATAAGACCTCTAAGCAGGTTAATCTGATTCCCTGCTATTACTTCAGGCCCCCGCACAGCCAGTTAACATCACTTTGGCAGAGTGCAGCACTTGTATAAATAAAATATTGGGGCTGTTGGATGCTACTGCTGGTGTGTTGGTGAGCTGGTGTGAGGTTGTGGTGCTGGCTGGTGACTGGTGCTTCATGCTGTTTAGCTTTGACGTTGAGCAGATGGCTGCAACAGCACAGGAGAAAACGCCTGCTGGGCTGACAACAACAAACTCTCTGTTGACGTGAAAGGCCTGGCTTTCTCTCGTACTGTCTTTTTTCCCATCTTGCATTGTCTTCCGAGGCTGTTTTGGGGGTATTGTTGTGCTTTGCAGAGCTTTGCCTTAAACTTGAAATATTGAAAAGAAATTAAATCAGGCGGTGGGGTGGGATTATTGTGTGAGTGTTGGTCTGTCTTATGAAAATTTGATCCTCGTTCCTTAATGTTATAGCTATTTTTTTTTTGTCTAAACTTTGTTCTAGTCTGATGTTCTGAAACCCCAGGGCCTTTTCATAAGGCAAGGTATGTACACCGTTTTCAACCCTTCATAGACTCGCTTCAACCAATCAGTGCATTTCTGAGGGAGTCTTCGTGATTGGCTTTGGATCATTTTTTTTTTACTTTGGCTGGGCAAATCAGTATCTGCATCAGTTCTTGATTCTAGTCCAAACCATCCAACCCAATCAGTGGGGCAGACCTGTGATCTCAGCTGGGAAATTGAATAGTGGGGTATAACAGCAAGCTGAAATAGTTGACTTTCTGGTTTTGGCTTTGTGACTGTCCTGTCTTCTCCTTCATAAAAACTGAAACTAATATGGATAGTCTCAGTACTAGTACCTTTGCTTGCCAAGTTAAAGATGGAATCAGGTGAACATCACATTCTGACAACAATTTCTAACTTAAATTGATTCTTATTCATTTGTATCAATTCTCCATACTAACAAAATACAACCCCCCCCCCCCTCTTCTGCCTAACCTAGTAAATAGACTAAATACTTCCTTGCTTACACTTTTCTTTAATCAAGTATATTTTATTCTTTGAAATCATTCAGCCCTCTTTTCTTGTCACCTTACATCTATCTTAAGATCTGCTTTTCCATTACCTTGCTATTTATTTTCTAGCAATAGTAACAATCATTTGAATTAGTATTAATAATAATTTGTATCAGTAAAACATATAATTAATATAAATTAATATAAATAGTAAAAATATTCATTTTGCTTCACAATGATTAATTAATGAATAGTAAGCTATAAAAAATAGTTTGTAGAAGAAACATTGTTTTTATAGAAGTTGTCTTACTTTTATATTTGATGTTTCTTTAAGAATTTTCTTATGTTAAATGTGAAAATCACATAATTTTTTGTGTAATCATTAACAGTGCTCATGAAAAAAATGAATGAAAGAATGATACAGAATCTTCTAGAATGTTCACGTTCTTTCAAAATCATAATTAATGACAGAAGTCATTTTAAAAGGCTAAAATTTACTTTTAATATTTAATAAAATATTGATGCCACATTAAAATAAAGGGTACGGTAATAATCAGCACCACAGAATTACAGAAGAAGAACCATTAAAGATTTAAGTGAAACACATTTTTTGTTGTATTGTTATATGCTCAGTAGTTTGAATGTTAAATTATGTGAATCAATTAAAGGAATATTTGGAATATTTTTAATATTGGATTAAAGGCATATTTTACTCACCCCCAAGCCATCCTAGGTGTATAGGACTTCCTTCTTTCAGATGAACAGAGTCTTTTTTTTATTTTAATTTATCCTGGCTCTTCCAGGCTTGGTAATGCTGGTGGATAGTGGCTATTATTTTGAAGCGTAAAACTAACCTAACAGCCTATACTGTTTTTTTCCGCAAGAGTGCTGAGTTCTGGTTTCTTGGTTGACTTCTGGCTGGACGTATGACATAAGTTGCATCATACGTCGAGTCATAGTTTTAAAACTAGAAATATTTTTGTTACAAAACCCATCAATTTACTTTAGAGGACTTGTGGTAACCCCCTGAAGGCATATAGGTTAGTTTTATGTCGTAGTACTTGCAGATATATCCGATTTACAGAGCTTCAAAATAAAGGCGGCTATCCACCAGCATTGGAAGAGCCAGGATAATTTTTTGAAAAAATTCAGAATGTGTTCGTCTGAAAGAAGAAAGTCATATACACCTAGGATGACTTGGGGGTGAGTAGTTTATGATGTCATTTTCATTTTTGAGAGTACTTTTCCTTTAAGTCATTAAAATTAACATAATTTCTGAATCTCATCTTAGATATTTATTGTTGAATGCAATGAGGAAAGAAGATGCTGAGTAGTGGTTCAGGAAACATTTAACTTCAAACTTAGCTCCCTCGATTTCTACCTTTTGATCTGCTCTCTACCCTTTTTCAACTTCTGCACATCAGACTCTACAGTATTTCTGTCCCTCATGCTAACACTCCCCCCTCCTCCAGTGACCCATCCAGGCTTCACACCCCCTCAGTCCCATCACTGACACCAGCGTGACCGACAGGCACCTTCTCTCATACACGGATTCTGCCACAGCTCCTCCACCCCCGCATTCCTCGGATACAAAATGAGCTTCAGGGAACGCCGGGATAAAAGGCATATTCTCTGACTGAGATCAAGCGAGACTACCTGGGCTAAAGTCCTCCCCATCGTTTTGTCCTTCCCCTCTGAGACTGAAAGCAGCCAGAGAGATGAGATAACCTTCATGGAAGAAGCCTGAAATCCTCACTGTGCCTGTACTTTCAATTAGAATGACTGGCTCATTGTTCAACCAGCTTTGTCACCCAGGAAATATCCTGTTGACATTTATTTTGGCTATTTACTTGACATTTAAAATAAATTATGCCTTGATCATCATAACCACACTTTTTTAGGCCTGATGTACATTTAAAACAAAGATATTAGACACTTTCTACAAATAGTGTACGAAGTAGGGCATTAAACTATTAACTGAAGCATTTTAGTGAAATGATGTGCATAGATTTTAAAAGATGTTTGTCTTAATATTAATAAATTATTATTATTTTTAAAGAATAAATATTAAATATAAACATTTACAAGAGAAAGACTAAAACACCAAAGTGAGCAACAGTCCTACCTAAGTAGGGACTCCTTTTAGACTATTTCATATAAATTCAAAACTACATTCTTATTTGTGGAAAGTGCCATTATAATTACATATCCTATTTCAGTATATCTTTGTGTGATCATAATGATCTGAATATCAAATTGTGAGTTCTCATTTAGTTATTTGGGCTGTTAAACATTTTATCCATTTGACGATGTGTAGTGCGGTATACACTGTTTTTAGATTTGTCTGCAGTACTATAACCAAAGGACATATGCATCTTACGTGGCTTTAAGACGATTGATTAAAACTAACAAACAGAAGCAACACCCCAATGCGTGTTTCTGTTTCTCTTGAGGTTTTTACTGTACATTTCTGCAAATGAAAAATTTTGTCATGTCTTAAGGTGGAAGTTTTTTTTTTAATTATTTATTTACTTAGGTTTTACAGACATTGAGTTTTGGAAAGTGCAAAGCGGTTTAATCAGCATGGCAAGAAGTGACGTGTCCATTATTAAGCCTCCTTTGGAAGTCAATCTCACTCTAGTCATTTATGGAATGTGACTTTGTTCCCTCCCTCATTTTACTCAGGAAGGGAAGGAATACATTGCTTTTAGTGATTCTAGTACAGGCGTACTATGTGTGTGTGTGGTCCTTTAATCTAGATCTAGTGGAATGTGTGTGGTCAGTTGGCATATGACTGTTAGATCATGGTTCCGTTCCTTTTGTGTTCTTCAGTAACCGTTTCTGCTCAGTTTTGGTTGTAAAGGCTTGATAATGCCATTAGTGTTGTGCAATACATCAGATATAGAAATACATATTCATTACCCAACCATCACCCAACAACCTTCTGCTTTTAAGTACACTTTTTCAGTTTTTTTTTGACTATCACATATTTGAAATGTGATACTGTGCTATTGCATTGCTGTAACTTGAGTTACAGAGCCCAGCCTCAAGCATTTTTGTCCAGGTGAGTCACATTTGTCATATATCTACCAATGTGGACACTGTTCGGGCAGCATATACAGGGTTACATCCTGCAATTGACAGATGGTAATTAACCCTTTCATCCTTCACAGCATGCCCTTGGTGACTGATCTCTTGGAGACGTGCGTAGATGAGGTTCTTCGAGCCCCTGTTCCCATGGCGACAGCAGAAGAAGTGGGACCAGGTGCTGCTCATGCCACAGCCAGCGCAGCCACAGAAGAGACCCTCTCTCTGACCGGTGAGTTAATACATAACAGACACAGTTGGATGCACTGGCAGTGTTTGTCTTGCATATTTATTTGTTTTGCCTAATTAAATGTATTTGTTCACAACAATTTTTACGTCCAAACAATTTTATATGCTGTTTTGAATGTGATTTTTGTAACCTGTCACAGAAAAGTAGTTTGCAGTTTTAACTGGTAAAAAGTATTATTATTACTTTAAGTACTATTATTGGTACTATTATCGTCCGATTCCAGAATTTGTAACTTCAGAATAATAAATAAAACTGGATTGCTTAGTACCAATCCCACATACACTACCATTTAAAAGTTTAGGTGCAGTAAGATTTTTTTTTTTTAATATCATTATTTCCAAAATAATATTAGGCAGCACAACTTTTCAACATTGATGGGGAAAAAAAAGAAAAAAAGTTATATTTCTTGATCACCAAATGAGCTTGCCTATATTTCTGAAGGATCATGTGACACTGAAGATGATGAATACTAAAAAGTCAGCTTTGCATCAACGGAATAAATTAAATATATACCAATAGAGAGCAGTTTACTTTTTAAATAGTAATATACACAGCATTACTGATTTTACAGATTTTGACCACATAAATGCAGTTTTGTTGAACATAAGAGACTTTTATTTTTATTTTTATTTTGTTCCAAACCATTTCTTTTAAATGGTAGAGTATATTGAGTATATAAATGTATGTATTTAAATGATCTCTTTATTTAATCTATAAATGGATACCTCAAGTCTTTATTGACCCAGTTCATTCTCTCATGCCTTCATTTTTTTTATAGACATCAACTTTCTTGGTATTCCTCAATGTATTCATTATAAACAATATAACAAGAAAAAAAACATGAAAGAATGTCTGTTTTCTTAGTTTTTGTAAAAACTGCATAGGGTTGCTAGAGACCAGAAGTATGTGTTTTTTTTCCTGCGCAACTATATTTTATATGATATATACTATATCTGACGACTCAATACATGCAATGCATATTTTTATTCTAGGTGGAACTGTTTCATACACAATGATGACATCGTGTTTCAATCATAATTACTGTACGCATAAAGCAAAACAATGTCATCTGTAAAAGTTGAACTTTTTTTGAATGAGTTTAAACGACTTAACTGCAGAACCATTACTATAAATTACACTGCCATTTGATGCTAGATGTGGTGAATGAGCTGCCTATGGAAGTGCGCTCTGACATTGACAGTGATGGTAAAATCATCTGTTCAAACTGAACCCTTTTAAGTTTTAACAAGTAACAAAATGTGGTTAATTTTATTCTTATGTAATTTTTCTTAGAATATCAAGAGTTTTTTTTCTATTGCAGCAGTTGGAGATCCATCTGTGTCTGGGTCATTAAAAGACCTGAATATGTAATAATGATTGGTGAAACATTCATACATTTTAAGGGGTTAAAAATAAATTAACATCTAACATGCTTTTATGAATCAAAGTACAACTTGGATTGTTTTACTTAATCTATTATTTGATTATTGTCTGTATAGTTAGTGTTTTCATGCTCTGTCTATCTATTGTGTGATCTGATTATCCCCTGAGTGAACATGTTATAATCCCAGCACATGCAGATGTGTTTCCATCTGTCTTGTCTGACCTCTCATTGTTTAATGATGCTCACTGAATCTGTTCTCATCCACAGAGGCTGCAGCTCGGCTCAAGCAACTAGAGATTGAAAACACTCCAATGTCTGCTCCAGCCAGAACCAATGTCAACCTCAACATGAACAACCAGGTCAGTTCAGCCATCCGGAAGCCCCACACACACACAGAGAACAAAGCTTCTTGTAAATTGTGTTTTTTGCAATATGCATTTCAAGCTTGAGATGAATGTTAAATACAAGGAGCAGAGATTGTGTTGGCCACTCTGCCACTCTAACCTTAGGATGTACTTAAATTATTAAATGTGAATAGGTAAGATGATTACCCATGCTATTACAGCACTCATTGATCTCTATCTTTTCCAGCTCAGTGCCATTTAATTCTTGAGCTATAAAGAGCTGATGATTATTTCAGCCTGGACTATGTTTATTTAAGCAAAGAGACCGAAACGCAGTGCAAACAGATTCATAATCAGAACACATGCTTTGGTTTGTGTGCAGGAGGAAGTGGCGAAACTGACAGAGAAAAGTTTGAATAGCGTGGGCAGCAGTCCTGTCCTGAACCAGCTCAGATGTCCTGAGGAACTCAAGAGCAACATCCTGAAAGCTCAGGCAGAGGCAGCGCTCAAGGTATTCAATGTGATATTAATATTTATCCCCATTCGGATAGTTGATTGCTTGTCTTTCCCAAAGGAAGAATCTCTAATTTAATGTCTGCATACATGGTTTATGACATCAACATGTTAATCTCAGGTACACTGAAGATGATACATAAAGTTCTTGTATATGTTTTGTAAATGTTCATCTCTTTGTTTAGGATTCTAGAGATGAGCTTGGACTTACGCCAGACAAGAACTGTAACCTGCAGGAGGCAGCAACCAGGTAAGCAAGAAAAGGGTCCTCTTTAAACTGCTGCTATAAAATTAGAGGCACACAATTCCCTAGAATATCATTATATGCTTAAAATTTGAGATTTTTACTCGTATAAATTACTAAAGTAGTCAAACCTGTTCTTTAGAAAGGGAAGTCCCAATACTTTTGGCAATACAGTGCATTTGACTTCTTGTAACAGTTGGGCACAAATAATAGTAAGCACAAATAGTTACATTATGTATTTAAAATAACTTTTTAATAATGAGAAGATCTGTATGGTGGGTGGTAATACCGTCTCTCTCTTTTTCAGACTGATGGGTCGTGGGGGGCGTATGGGCAGCACATCCTCTCTGCCCGTGAGTGGGAGAGCGGAGCGCCAGGAGTCCTGGGACCTGCTCAAGCAGCCCGGCCTGCTGCCCTGTTCTACCAGCAGGTGAGCCCACAACACACAGATCCTACTCCAAGTACAGTGAGAAGATTGAACTACAAAGAAGAATTGCTTTGTTGTTTGAGTGTGTGGATTAAGGCGTAGCAGGGCCATGTGAGTGTGCCTGTGGGCCTGTAATCCTCCTGGGACAGAGTCTGAGGCAGTGGAGCACAAGCATTCAGACAGAAACTGGGGCACACCAAGATTAAAGGGGCCACCTGGTCCTACCATCAACAAGCCAGGACTTATTTTATTTCTTCTGTACAGTATATGATCTTACACTACCATTCAAAAGTTTGAAATTGGTTAGCATTACAGACTTACTGACAACTAAGATTGTTACAAAGAGGTAGAACAAATTTGTGCACTTCAGTGTCATAAAAGCTAGGCCGAGATGATTTAGTTGCTAATTTAGAATAAATTATAAATAATTGTCTTTTTCTAATTGACAGTATTTCACAGATTGTGTCCATAGACTGTTCCTAGCTTTGAGCCCAGAACGTTCCTTAAAATTGCCTGGGATTTAAAGCCCACTGTTGCTATCTAGTGTCAACTGTTTATATGTAGTTACAGATGGGTCATATGACTGTGGTCTGCCTGGAAACATGTTCTTATGTAACCACATATGTACTCATGATTAGCTCTGTACACTGACCTGCAACCACTCAGCTCTGGTAGTCACATGATAAAAGAA